>JAHWFP010094224.1:38587-56685 GCA_023313725.1 Lithobius niger | reverse complement strand
TATTTATTTATTTGGTTCTTACCAGAGCTAAAGCCGTTATGCTATCCTGTTTTTGTCTTACAAACTTTCTTCTGGCTAAACGCAACAATGTATTCCACTCGCGCTCAGCAATGTACGTCGGACTGATAGCTTCAAAACGGGTGAGAAGAAGGATAGGCTTTCGCCCGCTTTCCTCATGCTGGAATTCAACAATGGCTCGGGGGCTGCGCGCCCTCGACATTGTTAGATCCAGCACTCGGAAAGCGGGCGATATCCTATACAACCAACAGATATTTTTCAATTTGGTGTCTTTTATAGGCTACGCTATGATCGCTTCACTCGCGCAAATCCGCTAACTAACCTTGACAGATAAAGAATTTTTTTCTCTTTTAAGTCGAAGTTAGTTTACGAGCAGATACTGGCTAAAGCTTTTGGTGTATTTTTCATTTAGGAATGGAAATCGTGAATAGGAAAGTCATCAGTGATAAACCTGTCTTTTGTAAAGCGTAATGTGATTAAAAAATTGGACCAAATTTTAAAGTACTGCATGCAGTGATTATATTGAAAACGATGCATAATCAGTTTGTAAATTTTTTATTAATATTAATTTAGAGACCTTAGATGAATCATTCAGAATCTATTGAAACCAATTTTACATTGTAAGTAAAATTATTATTTTTTTCGTAGGGACTCATCGACATTAGTATTTTCATATTCATTTAAAATGTCTGTCGTAATAGCCACCATTCTCTGTTGCTATTCAAATAACTGTCCTATAATGAATATAACCAATTTGGTGGGCGAGCCTTGTGCAAACCACATTCCAATGGCCATTGCCGTCATCAGAGCCGAAATTCGTTAGCAAAAGTATAGGAATCAATTACAATGAACGCAAAAGTCTCATCAAAATGAGCCCGACCAGTTCAGTTTCGCCAAACACTTTCATAAAAAATATGAATTTTCCACCTACATGTCGTGTTTTTAAAAAAATGAGAACTAGTCACAAAGTGACACGTCGAAATAGAGAGTCAAGTGCTTTTTGTCTCAAGGTATTATCTTGAGAATAGTTCTGTTTGAAAAGGTACTGTACCCATACAGGTCCGTAAAATCAGGCTCTTTAGTAAAGTGTTTGGCGCAAACAATACTGGTTGGTCTCATTTTGACGTGACACAAATTGAAAATATTGACAAAAATTGATGTCACTGGTGAAAATTTACACTGTCGATTTAACATTATTTACACAGACTTCGACATTCTCGGTCAACTTATTATACAAAAACCCCATAAAGTTAAAGGGACCCATCAAGTTTTCACCATAGAAAGTAGTGATATCAGAAGCAAAATGATTGACTTCAAGTTTGTGGTCTGAACCGTTATCACTCAAGCTTAACTGACAATAACCGAGTTATCAATTAAGATTAAGTGATCATGGTAGGGACAGAAAACATGGTGTTAGCTATGTTGACTCGACACCACGATAAAACCAAAGGGGTGATATCATTCAACAACCCTATAAATGTATAGGGATCCATCATGTTTTCGCCATAGAAAGTAGTCTGATATCACTACTTTCTATGGCGAAAACATGATGGGACCCTTTACCCTTATAGGGTTGTTAAATGATATCACCCTTTTGATTTTATCGTTTTGCTTAGTGTCAGTATTGATTGTGAGCTCATTATGAAAATACTAACATCGTACTGGCTTCGTCCGTGTTTTGTTTCACCCGTGGTTTGGTTTGGCCCGTGGTTGTTTCACAGTTTTTGGTCAGTATTGCCTGACCATTGAATGTGACAGGCAATTTTTCTTCCAGTAATTTTCTCTTTTCCTTCCGTCTTCTCCCTACTCTTTCCTCCCTTTCTATCCGCTTACCCGGCCCTCTCCTTCCCTTCCTACCCTTTGCCTCACGTAGTTAACAGGCCATTTTTCTTCCTTCAATCCTCTCCTTTTCCTCCCGTCCTCTATACCTCCCATGTCCCATCCCTCCGTTACTGTCGGTTCAGTTAATGCGTAATCATATGCTTACAAGAAGAAAAATTGCTTGTTGGTTACTCCCCTTTTGCTCCTATCCTGTACGTGCCCTCTCCCCTCCAACTTTTTGCTGCTGTCCTTCCAAAAAAAAAACTTACCAATTAATGAGTAATTATATGATTAATGGTAACAGACGTTCCCCCCTCCCCCCACCCCTGAGATTCTTTTTTTTTCTAAAGAGCAGGGGCAACCGACGCACTGCCCTACACACGGGCATTTGCCGTTCAGGCCCTCCTCCCCACTCCCAGTTTATCGCTTTGGCTTGAACTATCCGTACCGTGTGAAAAGTAACTGTTCTTCGTGCATAACGTCATTTAAGACGTGCTTCTGAGATGACCGCACAGAGCACGCTGTTAGTCAAGGCAACAATGTACCAATTTCAACTTCTTTACAAGCCAACAACGTAACAGTTTCAACTTCTAGCCAAAGAATTGCCACACTCGGTAACGTTCGGTCATGGGGTTCCCCTTTTGGGGGGGTCGCATTCTTCGTTTCTGCTATGAGAGTTTGGTTTATAATGTTAGATGTAAGATACCTGTAAATCGTTTCCTGAACAGCCTAAAGAAAATCGTCACTTTGGTGTAGTTCATAGTCGCTGATTAAAGATATAATAAAAAAAATGTATAATTCCTTAGTGTGTTATTTCCTAGCTGTTTAGTTTTAAGAAATGTGTATAATTTTATTTGGTCATTTACACTGTAACCGATTGTTTCTTATTTATCATTCTTTAGTTCTATTATTATTTCAGAATTCATAAATCAAGGAAACCCTTCATAACTTTTCTTGGCTGTATTCCGTTATTCGACTGTTGCAATCATGAAAAAGGCTACGATCAATAATCGGCCATTATATCCGATGATGCACATGACTAATGAACGCAAACGTCTTTTCGTTAAACGAAACGAGTCAACTAAAATAAAGTCAGATCTACTGATGAAGATCTTACGAATGGTGATATGTGTTATTTTCCTACTTACTGCAGTTTATCAGTGTAACAAAAGCATTGAGTACTATCAGTCAGATCCTTCTGAAACTATCAGCCATTTCGTTGAAAATACGACCATTACCTTCCCAATAGTCTTAATTTGTCCATATGCCATATACATGCCGATACCCATACCTTCAATCAATCCTGTGCTTTATACAAGGGCGATGCAGAACACTCCTGTTTCCACTAAGGAAGAAGCATTCAACATCTTGGACATAGACGGCCTGTGGAATGTATCTGCTTTAGACATGTATTTTATGAGCTACGTTTTGGACAACATCCGCATGGTAGGTTGTAATAGCTTATCGTAAAATTATTTTATAACATGTTCGTTTATCTAGGGTCCTTATACATTCTTCCAATAGGTCGCAATAAGCAAATATTGTAAACCATTATTTTTAAAAACAAACATTTACAAATAATAACAATTACTCTGTTTGAGCTGTGCTATCTAGACTGCAAATTAGCATTGGAAAAGAAGATGATTGTAATATAATACAAAACGAAAAACTGGCTGTAGCATGCTCACAAGCCAACACCCACCCCCACCTCCACTGCACAACTGCCGCCTCCCCCAGAAAAAGAAGCCACCCCAGTCAGTCAAAGTAAGGCATAAAACTTGAAGGGAGGGTGCGTTTCACCCTA
Organism: Lithobius niger; assembly: GCA_023313725.1. Taxonomy (NCBI): domain Eukaryota; kingdom Metazoa; phylum Arthropoda; class Chilopoda; order Lithobiomorpha; family Lithobiidae; genus Lithobius; species Lithobius niger. The sequence goes on along the minus strand of JAHWFP010094224.1, from coordinate 53,042 downwards.
CAGTTTGTCACAGTGGCCATGTAAGGGTGTGATTTGAGATAGTGCAAAAAAATTTCCACTACTGATATCCAGTAACTGTTTAAGGAGTTGGTGCGCAATGATCATTTCACCTTTTAAGGTTTTCTAGTATCTGGATATGGCAAGTATTTGTTTTCCAGACACGATTTGGACATATTGAACATGTTGAAAAAGATCGAGGCGGTCTACGCGGGGATAGGGGGATTGAGGCTTTATGGCACATCGACAGCTAGGTCATTAGTGCAAACATCAGTCTCGGTGCAGTAGTCCTAGTTGCCACTACGCCACACTTTACAGAGACGTAATATACAATGCCCAAAATTATATCTTATCATACCTGTTATATCAGTTCCTCCTGCAAAAAAAAATAAATAAACACGGTCAGGAGGACTGACTCGTCATCCAATTGACGCACAATGTTTAGCGGAAGATAGAACCCGCGACAAAAACCACCAATATGGTAACAATCCCCAAGCAAATGACGGATCGAAAGTGGCTGTCGACCACAATGATATTCAGGAGAGATAATACCCCTTATATAAGAAGAAATAAGTAAGGTTGGTGTGACCAGTACGTAAACGGGCCTACACCACCTTTTCAAGGCAACAGCAGTGAAAAGGCATGTGCCTTTCCTAGACAGTGCCTTTAATCCAACAATTATTCACTGGAACTTTGAGGGAACTTGGCGAGGAAGCGTTATCCTTAGATTAAAAGTTACAGTTATAGTTATCTTCTTTTAGTGTAATTTTAAAGTAACAGTATTTCCAGAATTTCCAGTTTTTCCAATATTTTTAGTTCACATTACTGCACGCTGTAAAAAAGGTACGCGGATTACAAACCAAAACCTCAAGTGTGCCATAAAAATGGGTTGTACGATTGAAGTCTCACTTGTTAAAATGTACATGAATAAAAATTTTTTTATTTATAATTTAAATAATCGAATAGAGAGTATTGAGAAAATTGCATCTGTTTAAGTGCTGTTGTGTTTTAAGAATAATTAAATTCATAAAACACTACAGAACTTATACAGATGCAATTTTTTTTCAATTCTTAATTTGATTATTTAAATTATCAATAAATCATCAATTTGTAACATTTGTACATTTTAAATAGTAAAGTGAAACTTCAACCACATAATCCTTTTTTAAGGCACACTTGACGATTTTTTCTGTAATGCAACTTCTCCATCTTAAATCCAGCCATATTACAAAAATAGACACTCACTTACCGCATTGCCTAAAGTTGTTTCTTTCTTCGAATAATTTGATACGCCGAGTCAAATTATTTCAACAAAATTACTTCGAGGTTCTTGGGGAACCATCAGAAAGCTGGAAGTTCATGTTAATAATTACAAATCTTTGAAAGAGAGATATTCTTTTTCACAACAAAATCACTTTTTTAAACTTAATACATCAATCAGCTAGTGTTAAAGTGAACCAGCAAACGTACGATCGTTCTAATTGAAGCACTTTTCATTAAAATAATAGCTAAAACAGTTTAACCACTGACAGTGGTAAGGAACTTGAAAGGGGATGTCCCACTAACACCAATCTTAGTTTACAAATCGCATAAAGACCACAAAAGTCAATTTAAGTTTTCTGACTCTTTACAATTTGAGAGTACAAAAATCTGGCCTTTTCAGAAACTTTGTAAGTGGAAGTCTGTCTAAGGCAGTTTGGAAACCAACTGCCGAATGCAATCAAACAGCCTCCCCTGGTTGGGAGTTCCTGGCAGGGATTCCAGGCACTCACCCAACTGCAGGATGGGACTAATAATTTCCATGAGTTGAGTGACCCCGATTAGAGCGTACCAAGTTGAGGTCGAATTAAGGCAAGTCAACCTACACAAGATGGCGAAGAATTTTAAAAGTGAGAATGGGATCTAATTTCTGCCTACGTAATTCTTCTGATTCAAGACCTGTTTTCAACAAGCGCTCCCAATAAAGTAGGTCTCGCAGACCAGGAAGGCCCTTCATAAAGTGGTGCTGTACAGACTTAACCCGATCGATATCCTTTAACAGGTATGGTGACCACAACTGACTTGCATATTCCAGCAATGGACGGACAAAGACCTTAAACACCGTGTCCCTTGTCTTGACTGTCTTGACCATTCTGAATGTCAGTGGAGCAATTATTTTTACATCGTCCCTAACAAATTCATAAATTGTCACGCCATACACTATGCTGGCATACAGATAATGATGCTTTTACCAAACATGCTAATCTTGTCACTGAAGCTGTTTTGTAGAAGTTTTTACTGCAATGAATAATTGATAATTATAAACCTAACACCTAGAATAAGGCAACTGCCATTTTTATTGGGCCTAATACATATATGTGTAATTTTTTCACAGAAGCCAGGGTCTTCTCCATACAGCGGTCAAGAAAATATATCAATGAGTAAAACTATATACGGCAGTTGCACTACTCTCAATGGTAATATAATTTTTGTTGCATTCATAAGAAAATAAACTATCGCCAAATTACAAATTTTGAGCTACTTAATTTTATTTTCTGCATTCTCATTGCACTGCACATTAAACCTAGTGGGTTTTCAATACCAAATTCATAAGTAAAATTCTACCCTATCTCGAAATTGAATTGAATTAGAAAAGGTTTTTGACCCAAATCCGATGTACAATCCATGAGAATTTCAGTACATCAAAATAAAATTTCAATCAAATCGAAAAACAGTTTTGTTTAGCCTAATTTACTTCTAAATTTAATTTTCAGAGAAAAAATGACAAATTTCGTGCTTAAATTTGAATATTGCCATTTCTGTCCTGATAATATAACAGGTGTATTAGCAACAATACGAAGACTTGCTCAAGAGGCAGCCAAGGCACTAAAAATTTCTTCAAATATAAACTATATTGTGGAACCAAAAGGTTTACCCTTCTATACTGAAGGAAATATTCCCAAACCAGTAGCATAAATACACTAGAACATACCAAATTGCATTTGAAAATAAGCATAAAATCTTATAGTTTGGGCAAAATGCTTACTAAGCTGTAGCTGACAGAACTATTAAATACGGATGCAAACCTATTCGTATGTGTTGTCTTTCATACTTAATGTCAGACGGGCTGAGGGGAATTGGCCTGTAGACAAATGAAACCAAAGGCTGAAGGCCTTCCGCACTGCCCTACTTACTAATTTATATAAATAGTTATTTATCAGTAGTCGAGACAATCCGGCTTCTAGACCTGTAAATTAGAATTATTTTTCATGATAGAGTTCTTTCCGGAGCTTCAACAAAAATTTCGGCATTTAAATAACTTTGCTGGAATATAATGGGTCGTGCGGCTCATCTTCTTGAGATTCCTGTTTGAAATTTATCACTTTAGCATTGTTATGAGATTATTGTTATGTTACTCATAAATAACAGTTTCAGTCCTACAATTGGTAATAACTGAATATTATATCAATGAAGTCAAAAGAGTAATGCAGTGATACAGTATGGCTTTTTCCAGGTAAGAGTAGTCACCTATAATGTTCCACGATAAAGATTTAAATGTTTCCCTCATTGACTAGCTTACCAAAATCTACAAATATAATTACCCATTAGTACACATGGTGAAATCCTTTACCGGTTTGACGGATGAAGTTATTAATTTTCACTTTTACCACTGAAACCCATTATTCGTGACTTATTCCAAAGGTATCCATTGGTCAAAATATCTATTGTTTTTATGTCACTTATGTTTCATGTTCATACTTGCATGAAAGTCTCATTGATCTTTTTGGTTAATATCGGTCTATTTTTACAAGTACAGTACTCTTCCGTCGAAAGATCTCTGTTTTTGTACATTAGGCATTTTAAAAACTGAACACTGAATGGCACAGCTTCTATACAGAAATTTAATTTTAACTTGCTTAGATCTGTACTAAACCAAAATTGTTTTGCAACACTTCGGTTGCAGACACATGTTTACATAAAAACGAAAATTATATACTATACAAAACAAACAATCCTTTCAGAAAGTTATTTGTTCTCAAAATGTTATTGCCTCTGCGGAAATCTTTACAGGTCATGCTTTGCACGTTTTTTTTTTCAAGGCTTTCTTCGATTTCTATGAATTTTGTTTGCTAATTTTCTAGTTTCTTGTCCATTCTTAAGAAATTTTTGATGTGAAAATCAGCGGTTGTGTTCATGATTCACTATAAAATATGATTGCAAATATCATTATAAATAAGCTTGTAAAATATGATTTACGTTTTCTAGAAAAATCTGTTTATCCACTGGGCTTACAGACGAAAACTGGCATAGTATTTCGAGGTAAAAACTATGCTTTGGGGAACTACTTGGTAAGCTGTTTCATGTATTTAACAAGACACTGATTCTAAATATATTGCATACAGAATACAGAATACAGTATACAGTATACAGAAGTTCTTTTTGCTTCTTATACAGTACACCCAGTAGAAACACAGAATATGGCAAATGCAAAAGTTGCACGTCAAAATAATATTTTTCCAGTGCTTCATGATTAGATTCGAACGTCAGTCACGATTTAGTTTTGGACTACGCTTGCACTAAATGGCAATATATCACAACGCTTTATGTTAAACTATGGAAACACATGAGTTTACGTTCTGCCAGGTAGTTACAGAGCATGTGCCACGAGTGTGAACAGACTGGTATACAAAGAAACACTACACAAAGTAACTTATAGTAGGCTGTAAATCTGCAAATCACTTATATACTGAAATGACACTGAATAACCATCATCCACGCCCATATTGCCCATACGGTCATTTCCCCATTCCAGTCTTTCTTGTCTCTTTACACTCGTGAACTGTGGGTATATTAATAATATGTCCCAACTTTAAAGCACATCTCTGGCCTGATGAGTTAACATAAATGGATATAATTAGGTTTGAGAGAAAATCAGACTTGTTTTTTCCCCTAACCAGTTAAAGAAACACATACACATTCTGTAAGGATCATTCTGCAGCTATCCTGACGAGAAATTAGACTTATAACATGATAGTGGGGAAATGACATATGGGGATGGACAGACCGGTATCAAAAGACTACTTGACTATATCAAATTTGCGGTACACTGGATATCAGCGCCTTTTCACTCATGAGTCCAAGTCAGTAATTGGTGTGGCATGTGCTCGTATGCATCAAGCTATGCTGTGTTTTCGGCGGAGCTTATGACACTGTCTTCTCTGTCGCCAGGAACAGGTGATGTTAGCCCGTTAGCCTTTGGTCACACCAATCTCACTTATTGCTTCCTTTTGAGGGGGTTATCTCTCTTGAATGTCATTGATGTCATGGACCACTCACGGTCCATCCGTTCTTGTTGATTGTCACCATCTTGATGATGTTAATGACTGTTTCCCCCTTCCATATGACATAGTGTCTCAATTGTGCAATAAGTCTGCCCTCATATCCTGGGTTTTTCAATTTTTGCAGGATGTGCAGATAAGATATAGATTTGGGGTTCGTTTCACACCTCTACAATGCGTGGCACAGTAGCAATCTGGCCCACTGCACTCTGACTGAGGTTGGTGCTAATGACCCAGCTGTAGGCAGGCCATTAAGCCTCATTCTCCCCTCTAATTTGCATTCGGCTATGTACCTTTTGCTACCCCCTCATTTGGCTACCTATAATTATTTTGGTTTAGGTACCTGCTGTCCTCCTTGACGAGGGTGAATACTGTGTCTTTTGCTACCTCATCACCTCCTGAACCTACGGAAAATTGGTTTCAACCAGTGTGACCAGAAGTGACATCAAGGTTTACCGTATTAACTAGAAATGACGTTAAGGTTTACTTGTGCGACCAACAGTCTCGTGACTAAGTGACATCAAGGTTTACTCTATTGACCACAAGCTGCGTAAAGGTTTACTCTGTTGACTAGAGGTGACGTGATATCATAACGTCAAGGTTTGGTTCATCTACCAGATGTGAAGTCAAGGTTTACTCTATCGACTGGAAGTGTCATTAAGCTTTTCTGGAACACCCGGATGTCATGTGATCTCATGGCGTCGAGGTTTACTCTAGCGACGTCTCTCCAGTGAACCTCGTTGGTACACTTCAATTTTCGGTCGGGTTTACTTCAAGTTAGCGAAGTTTCTGGTAGGTTTTGCGTATTTCTTACTAACTTTATATTTGCGCTGCGAAGTTTCTTATGCAATGGTGATGCAAGAAATTTTGCAAGTGTTTTATTATTTTTGCAGAGTGTTATAGTTCTTTATTTTTTATATTTTATCATGGTTAAAACCTTGTGCAAAACCCCCCTTTGGTTTTGTTAACACATTTATATATTTAATTAAGGTCGGCAGTACAAATCAATACGAGGGAATGTTCATTTTTTTTAACTTGCTTCCCCATGCGAACATAAAAAAACAGCATATGATTAGGTTATCTTCTTTTTTTTAAGGTCTATTTTTGTGCAAGTGAAGACCTTGATCTGATGAGATATACCATTTTCAACAATGCTATACTGTTCCAACATAACAGAAGTTGGGAAATTGTTATACGAGCAACCCAAGTAAGCAAAATCAAACAAAAGCCCCATAAGGGTAAAAGGACCCATCAAGTTTTTCCCATAGAAAGTAGTGATATCAGAGCCAAATGGCTGTCACCAAGTTTGTTGTCCGAACCGTGATCACTCAAGCTTAACTGACAAACCGAGGTGTGAGTTAAGATTGAGTGATCAGGGTTGGGACGGAAAACTTGGTGGCAGTCATTTTGGCTCTGATATCACTACCTTCTATGGCAAAAACTTGATGGGTCCCTTTACACTTATCGGGTTTTTGTATGATATAACCCCTTTTGGTCGTTTTATGGTTTTCCTTTATTGTAAGTATTGATTGTGAGCTCCTTATTAAAATATAATTGTAAATCGTCTTTTGACCAGCCTGAAGAAAATCGTAACTTTGGTATAATTAATGGTCGCTGATTAATATTATTAAATTCCAATAAAGTGGCCATTGTAGGTCTATTTTGATTATTTTTTTATTTTATTTTTTTTTATTCAAGTAGCGGTAACCCTTCACGGATGTCCTTCCCTATAAACAGTCCAGCAGACGATTATATACTTTATTTTAGATACGTTACAATTCCAATGTTTCGCTTCGATTTAAGATTTAATTGTGAACCGGAAAAAAAATAAGTTACCCGAGTCTGCATTGATACTTGGCTATGGAGGATAATTATTTTGATAACAGATGTCGTGTTTCCAACGTTCACGAAAATAGCATTCCAAATGATTACAATCTTTGGATTTAAAACATCCACAAATGTCAAACCATAAAAGGCACCTATTGGAGCCAAACGTAAACTGAATGTCAAATTTCAAGAATATCTGTCGCATAAATTATTTTATCTGAGTGGAATTAGCTAGTCGTAGTAATGAGTAGTAATTATGAAATCAACGATGTTGAGGTACCTTTTTCGTATTGAAATCCTTTGTGCACAGCTCTGAAATATGACTTTCCGTTGTCTACTCGGTAAACCCCGTCCATCTATACAATTTCCAAAGCTTTCTGTCGCATTATTATTTGGTAATCAATACCAGAAAACGCGGGTTTAATGTCTCGCGTAAGGGAAGCAGTTGCTAGCTTTCGCCCAAACACTGATAATGAACAACGACAATTGAACAACAAGAATCAAACGGCAATAATTAGACGACAAGAATCAAACAATCTGAACTTGATGGGTGAAGCGCTAGCGCATTCTAGATAACCTGAAATTGTTTCCTAGTATGCTGCGACGTCTAGAATTAACAGACCAAAGTTTTTAATAAATGCATATGGTAATAATTATACCCTCGGTGAAGCCCCTGCCAAAACCAGTTTGTTTTCCATATTTACGTCAAGTTAATCTATTGCTATTATTCCCAGATGGCTGTGACCAAAAATTCACTCCCTTACGCCTCGAGAACCAGACATTCCCGGACCACTGCACTGTGACTGAGGTTGGCGCTAATGACCAAGTTGTCGACGCGCCATTAAGCCTCAATTCCCCCCCCCCCCACATTCCAGGTGGAATGGATTTAGGTGGATGAGTACACTCATTTAACAACCTGCTTAGTAGAAAAACACATGACAACATGTAGCCTAAACGTTGTTCCACACAAAGCAAGAAAATAATAATGTAGCATAATTCCAATTTTATTTTTCGGTTACGCTCCGTTTTACAACTTATTTTTTTCTCTAGTAGTTCTGAGTCAATTAAAACTAGTTTGTTTCGTATATTTTTTTTTATAATTTCAATTATATCTAAATTCGGTAACTTAAAGGAGCTGTACATTTAAGTTTTAACTTATCCTGTCTTGTAATTTTTCAACTTTTTTCTAATAAAAAAAATGCCACTAATTCTTTGTTAGGCTCCAAAAATGACCAACTCTAGCATCTTACAGTTAAATTCCTTGGATAAACTTTCGTTTTCCTTTCATTACAAATTAATACCTGTAAACATTAAAAACTATTACAAGTGACCACAACACATTAAATATCCAATAAAGGAATTTATCACTTTTACAAAGAGTATCTATCACTCTTGCGTCTGAATAAAAAAAAAGTTAATTTACGTTTGTTTGTATTCCGTAAAATAGCTTCTTTACCGAAACACCAAAGTTCAGCCTTGTGAAGAAAATGGAAAGCTTTCTGTAAGATGCCTTGTCAATTGTTTGGAAAAGGAAATATATCGTAATGTAAAAGAACCGTGCAGGTAAACATTTACAGCTCCCCTGAATATGTTTTAAGACAGTGAAAATAAAATTGTTTTCGATTTGGTTTTTTAGAATTTAACAGAAACTGAATGGTTTTTTCTACATCTATTGCTTCCAAATGTGAATTGCATTTATACTTTTTGGTTTATCCCTGTAATAATTATAAAAAAGAACAAATCATTGTAGACCGCAAAGGATATTGCAAAACTGTAACTGATGCAAAATCAATGGAAAAATCACCAAACATTCTGTGTATTGGCTAGCCACCAATATGAAACTTGTCATTAAATCTGTAGAGCATGATAACTTTGTGAAATATGGCCACACATGATAAAACGTGGGGATTATCACTTTCCTACTGCATGGAAAGAAGTTGTAATGCTCCTGCAACACTATTAACAGTTGGCACTGCTGACTTCAAAATGAGCTTAGAGATCCTTCTTCGTATATCGCCTCATTAGAAATTAGACGTAAACCGATCTCACCCGTACCATTCTCAATATAAGGAATTAACGGAAATATAGTAAGAAAAGAAACGATAAAACATATGCTTTATATAGGAAACAGGTTTTTGGACCTATTATAGGTTGAGAAAATGATACTTTATAGATAAAAATTCATATTTGCGATCATTTTATTCACTTTACCATACTTCTTAAAAATACCATACTCCTTAAAAATTTGGGTGCCATACTCAACTCATTTGGTTAATTTTGGACTTTCTGCCTGTCGGCATGACACTCATCACTGGCTTTTGTAACAATTTAGCTTTTTTTTTTAAGTTGGTCTTAGCTACGTGTCGTAATAATTCTAACAGGCCTTTGTTTGCTGCTGCCACATTTAGTTTCTGTTTCGTTATTTGCTTCCTCTTTCTGCATCCCATATTAAAGATGTGGCCCATCACCCCTAGATAAAAACAAAAGTGTTAGCTACTGCTGATTGAGCTGGTAAACAGCGTGCTGCCAGTCTGCCATCAATAATTCTTGTTTATTGTTAATGTAAGTGGCTTTGCTAGGTTACAAATATTATTAATAAATAATTTATCTGCAAGCCAAACATCCATCAATAACGACACTAATGAAAACATTCAAATCGTTGACGATGCCACCAATAGTATAAAACTTGACCTATGCCACCTTCGACGATATAATTAAAATGCACACTTCTATCACATACTGCAAAAACGACAACTTATTCAACGGTAGTAACTATTGCAGTTGTAGGTCAACAGGAATGGTGTAAGCTTGGGTATGAAGATAGCATTTATATAGTTTTAAGCCTCTTAGTACGTTTAGGCTTAATTTTTAGTAGCTGGCCAATTTTCGTAATTGGCAACAGCAGAGAATTGAGTTACAGAGATGACCTATTCAATTCTACAACATGGGATTTAGCGTTTAAGTTACCATTGCAGCCAGTAATCATGAAAATAGATGCTGCTATGTTATTGTTTCGTTCTGTGGTAAAACACCCCGTCTGCTGCCTATTGTCGCGTTATAAAAAACGATTTCGACATGCTAAGGCAATTTGAGGTTTCAAACGCAGACTTGGAGTTCCGTTTCTAAGTTAAATACTCATTTGGTCGCCATGTTGAAGGAAATTGCGCCAAACAATCTTTGTCAATTGAAACAAATGTGAGTCGTTGACAGATTTCTTATTTTTTCTCAATTGCTTGTCTTTCTGTAGTGGTTAAAATTCTACAGGCTGAAGTAATTATTTTGGGCTACCTCGAAAACGACTGTCGGCATATACAAGCAATTGTGTTTTAATTTACCATTATTTTACGTTCACTTGATTACCAGCAGCACAGCAGGGTCGAATAAAAATCATAGGAAGACGAATTTTTGCGATGGGGCTACTTTTGCGAAGTTGATGCCGATTCCTAGTTGATGGAGGTGGCCGCAATGGCAAAATCTCGATTGCGCAGTAGTATGACCTAGTCCTGGTGGGGAAAGCCCAGTTGTCCAGGTAGGCACTGGCCCTTCTCTGGTGTTGGTGGAGTGTTGCTAGAACTGGATTGAGGACGGTGGTGAAAACAAACGGGAGGCAGAGAAGTTCGTAGACCGTACCATCGTAAATAAATCGGAAAAGGTGCTGGACAGACGCATGAAGAGAAATGTGTAGGTAAGCGTCCGTGAGATCGATGAAAATCGTCCAGTGGCTTTTAGGAACGAATGGCGAATGGAGTCCAATGTTTCCATTTGGAAATGGTTGTTGCAAATGTATTGGTTTAGGGGTAGGAGACTAAAGAATAACCTGAAGTAGCCTGTCTTCTTGGGACAGAAAAAAATGAAACTGTAAAAAACCTAGCTAGTCCGGGGTTGGGCATGGCATGTTTCCTGTTCGTAGAAACCTCCAAGGGTAGGTTCACACGAATCATTTTTTAATGCTACGGCAACACTAACTCAAGAAAAAAACCAAAATAGGAACGCCACCAAACACATTCATCAATCGTGTTTCCCTCGGGAATGTCATTCTCCATCCCACTAACCACAAGCCAGTGCTTTGACTTGACGTTTTCTGCCTATTTTTTTTTTTTAGTTTTGGCTGGGACCAACATATCGGGCAGCAAGGTGTGGGCTTCTTTGTCTTGCCCGGAAATCGGCGATGCCGAACGCCACTCTTGCGTCAGTGGCATGCAACATCATGGAAGGTCGTACCTTGAACGATAACCTGGAGGAGTCTGGTGTTGTCGAACCCATCACCTGCAATGTCCAGGATCCAGTGTCGTCAATGCCGATATCCTTTACATCCCACGTTGGCACGTTTTGCGATTGCATTCAGAAAAAAAGCCAGACCCAGCATTCTGGGTTCTGGCTAGTTATTTTGGAATTACTAACAAGCTGCCTGGTCCAGATATTAACCGTAACCCTATTTGGACATCAGAGAAAAGTCCTGGCTTTGAATTCTTGGTTCTGCCTAGTTAGTTTGAACTTAGTCACAGGCTGCGTGGTGTGGATGTTAACAGCCACCATCTGGACTTCAGAGAAAAAGCCAGACACAGCAAGCTGGATTCACAGCACGTAGGATTCTGTGTATTTAGTTAGACTCAATATATCACAGTGTGGTGCCTGCGCTACTAAGTACGACACTCCGACCGATACCTAGGTCGTTTGCAGATAATTTTATGCTTCCAGCTTGAGCACTACGATAGTGATTACGGCGTTTCTGGGCGACAGGTGACTCAGTCGCCTGGAAAAAGATGGATGCTTGCGAGGGTGGAGTCGGCCGGAAGTTTGTTCCCTATCATTCACTTCCAATCCATCTCTCTCTATGTTGGCCTTGTATGTAGTTGCTACAAACATAGCGGTTGTTGATATCAAGGTAGATAAGACTAATTTTGAAAAAAAAATGATTAATCAGGCAAAGCACCAGCCTAAAATTCTTTATTCCTGCCTTATTAAAGGCAAGAAGCTAAGTGAAAAATAGTGTTGCTTCTATTATCTATGAAGACCTTGTCAATAAATTAAAAAATCCTTTCACCACTGATTGAAAATTCCTTCTTTGGGTCTTTGAATATACCCCTTTCTTCAATAAATGTTTATTTTTTACGGGACTGATATTGAACAGTATTCTTAATCTTAAAGAAAAAATCCCTAACTGCCCTGGCTAGATCCTTTTCTGTTTTGCTAAAAAAAACTGTGCTACTTCCTTGGTTGTGCCTTGAGATGTTAGGAATTGCAGAAGATAAAAGCTTGCTGTTACTACTACTTGAACCTTTTATCTGCAATAGACTATCACTTGCAGCTCAGTTTGATTTATGTAGCCTTCTTCATAAATCACAACCTGTTTTTCTACATGGGCAGTCGTGTCTCATCGACCTTCTTTATACTTATGTAACAACACCAAGCTTGTTGACATAGGGAAGTGCGACTAGAGGATGAAATTGAAAAGAGTTTGGCTCTCGAACTTCACGACGTCGATGTTCTGGTTAAATCCGACAAGAACGGAAATAAAACATACATCCAGGCTGGAAATCATTTGAAAACTGGCCATTATTTCACAATGGCATGATTTGATGAAAAGAATTCAAAAGGCTTGCAACGGCTTACAGCATTTGGGAGGTTGATATTAAACAATGTTCGCCTTAAAACCTTTTTGGCTTTCCTTCAGTATAGTAGTCCTAAATTTAAAGGCCCAACCTGCATAAATTTAAACCAGACCCTAAAGAGCAGACCCTAAATGGTCGACACTGGTCTAGCAAAAGTAGAGAAGAGAAGTTAAAAGCCAAAGAAATGCCTAGCACGAGAATTAAAAGTTTGCGCATGCGTGGGGGTAGCCTTTCATACAATTTTGCATAAGAGTCTTTTCCTTTTGCTTAACAATTTCTTACATAATGAAAGAAGCCGCGATATTCCACTGGTTACCTTGGGCCCAGTGCAGCGAGAAGTGTCAGTATTAAACGAACCTCAGGTCACAAGGACAGACATAAAACAAGACTAAGGGGTCTAGTTGAATAAAGCCAGGAAGATGGGGAAGAAAATATGTGAGTCCCATGTTCCAATGAACCAAGGCCCATCGTTTAAAGGTGCCAGAAGATAACCCAAAGCCAACAGGCAAATAGAGGACCAACAAGTTCCATCACTCTATTCCTTGCGACCTTTTTTTTTACTTTAGTAAAACTTTTGGTTTTATTCAACATTGCCCACTCATTAATAAAGATCTCTCCTGTGGATTTCGAAGCTACTGTGGATTTTTTCAAACTTTTCTGAACGCAGACAGCGTGTTCTTCTCAGAGGCTTGTATGCTCACTGGAAGCTTGTTCTAGCGACATTTCATAGGGTCAGTGATTTGTCCTTTACGTTTTAATATTTTAGGACGATGTTTCAGCCAAACTTGGTGCTAAGAATATTAGCTATACCGAAGTTTTTAAACCCTTTTGTCCTACTTACGACAGATCTCTGTAAATTGCTCTAGCATATGAGCACTCATGGGCTATAGAAACTTTCTTACCCTTAACCAAAAAAAAAATGGATCGTTTTACACTTAAGGATAAACAACACAAATATTGTTACATTCCTGAAGTGCCACTCTCTAATATGTCTACATTTCGCGACCTTGGTAGCATTACTGACGACAAACTCAAGTTCTACATTAATGTAGACATGGCTATTCGTAAAAACTTCCGAATGACTTATTACATGTTACAAAATTCTCTTTTTTCGACACATCTTTATTTGCTTTGGTACAAGACTTTTGTGAGACCTGTTCTTGATTACTTCTAGCAAATTAGCAAACCTTTTTACGCTGCACGCTTTGATAAACTTGAAAAAGTTAACATAATCAGACGAAGTATTGGCCACCTGTTTGTCACCTTCCTAATTACAAACGACTTACACAGGTTAACAATCCATCGCTTCGTGACAGAGTTGAAAGCGATGACTTTGTACATACCTGTCACATTTTATAGGCGTAACAAGCAATATCAACAGCAATCACAGGATAGCTTTAAATTGCAGAGACTTGTTTCAAGACTTAACTGTCGTCAATTTTTTTTCACAGAAAGGGATATTTTTGTATTCTGAATCTCTCTCGGAGCACTTTGTCTGTTAACTACTGCAAGGGTCGACCTGACACTTGGACGCATTGACATTCTTTGGGATTTTTGAGGAGGAGGTGCTTTACAAGTCTTGGCCTTCGCACCATTATTTGTTAAATATTCACTGGGGGTGGGGGAGTTTTACAAGTCTTGTCTTTGCACCATTATTTGTGAAATATACACTGGGGGCTTTACAAGTCTTGGCTTTGTACC
>JAHWFP010094224.1:21610-38487 GCA_023313725.1 Lithobius niger | reverse complement strand
CCCAGTGTATATTTCACAAATAATGGTACAAAGCCAAGACTTGTGAAATATACACTGAGGGCTTTACAAGTCTTGGCTTTGCACCATAGTTTATTTGTGAAATATTCGCTGGGGGGGAGGGGTGCTTTACAAGTTTTGGCTTTGCACCATTATTTGTTAAATATTCGCTGGGATGCTTTACAAGTCTTGGCTTTGCACCATTATTTGTTAAATATTCGCTGGGGTGCTTTACAAGTTGGCTTTGCTCCATTATTTGTTAAATGTTTCCTAAGGCAAATCACAGGCCTAATTATCCACTTACAAGCATAAAATCATTAAAATAATGGCCTATTTACTAGCACAACCATCTAGTTGGAATATATTACTACTATGCTCCCTAATATGCGGGGGGAATTCAGATATTAACTCTATGCCATAGCCACTATTGGTAACAGTAACAGTAGTTACAAGGGATGTTACTGTGGATTGGCATTATTGCCCCATCTATGAAACTGGCATCCACGAGTGGAATCCTCAATTCTACAGACAAACTGTATTAGTATAATTGTTAACATTTAAATGACTAGTCGTTTACTCATTTCAGGTTGCCATTCATGCAGGAAGTGGTCACCATTCCTCCTTGTCCAACCTTGGCTAGAGTGGGAGAGGTGGGCACAGCGGTCAAGGTGGCTCTTCAAAACTTCAGTCCTCGAGAATGTGCCTGTTTGAAGAAATGTAAAGAAACTGTCTACAGTCTGCAAACTTCATCAAACGTTATGGATCTGACCATTGATGTAGATTATGCACGAGTGTTGCTTTTCTTTGGTGATACGCGAATTACAATTATTGAACAGAAGGCATCGTATGGGTTAATTGATTTGTGCGCTGATATTGGCGGAAGCGTCGGCCTATTTTTAGGAATGGGAGCGTTGCAATTGTATGACCTGATCATGGAGTTTTTAGTAGGATGCAAATTACAAAAATTAAAAAATTAGTTAACTTCATTTGGTTGGTGCTTTGGTTTGGCATTTCTACTTGGGTTAAATATACCGAGGCACAAAACTCGAAGGCCATACATTTTTTTGCTGGGGAGCTCATCGTAACAACAAATATGAAAAAAATGTTCATATCATATTTAGCCAAGTTAACATCCACTCAAGTCAAACCACACAAACCGTTTTAAATTTTGCAGTCCTGGCCACTGCAACAATATGGAATTCAAAGTGATTTTCAGAAGTCTTTAGCCGTAAGAAGAGATGATTCATTCCGTTGGTTTGAAATTCAATCACAATACCTCACTGAAACATAATTGCATGCTAAAGGTTTTACTATGAAGTCCAGGCCACAACAACAATATGGAATTCGTAGTGAATTCCAGAAGTCTTTTGGCCGTATCTGAAGAGATGATTCATTCCATTGGTTTGAAATCCAATCACAACACTTCACTGAAACATAATTGCATAATAAAGGCATTAGATACTATTAGAGTATTATTTTTCGTTTTAACAGTTTATAAATGAATAAATGAATGAATTTATTCCAGGAGGATAAGAAAATAACGAGACTGTTACCAGCCGCCAACGTTAGCTCCCAAGTATAAAAGAGGGCGAATTTTAAACTTATACTGGTTTCACAATTCTACAATTTAGAGTGATGTGCGTATTAATAAATCGGTTATAAATTGCATTGTATTTATCCCTTCACCATTAACTTTAGCAGAAGGCTTTTCTGTCCAATGGAGTGTCTGGTCACGATCGTGTCGCATTCATAGCATGTTCGGGAAGTCTTATGATAACCCTTAGAGATATCACAGATGAAAAAAATAGAGATGTAAAGTTTGTGATTTCGAATCCCATCAAGGCCTGTAATAATGGCGCATTGAATTTTAGTTACTTCCTAATGTAGGATGTTCGATGTTTTACCTTGTGATTCCTGTTTTAAAGTTTGTATAATATTATAATAACTTTTATTATAACTATTTTTGTAACGTTTTTTCCATCTGCAATTTCAGATGCGAAGTGAACACCAGTTTTGCATCGCTGCAGAAACTATTTCCGTAGTGATGTTTTTATTTGTTTCCTTTATGATTGGTAGCAGTGTATGACGCGAATCTTATCACTAATGTTAAAGCAGTACAGTTTAATATTCCTAATTTTGCGTGCACACATCATGTATGTTAAGTGTTGTGCATGTATTAGAACGATGTAAATGTATTATAAGTTTATATAAAGTTTAAATTACTTTCAGAACTGTTACTTCGACTTGGACGCGTATTTTAATCCCAAATGCATCCAGGACTCAAAATAAATATGGTGGTCGATCATCCAAATAGATTGTTTGATCTAAGACCTAAATCACTTAAATTTAAAAGTTCTTTTTCACTTTGCGGTGCCAAGAACAACAAACTCTGCTTTAAATTTACGATAATCTAAAAAAAATTATCGAAGTTTGCTCATGTTGTGACCATAATGCAAGTGTGCATTAATCTATCGTAAACAGTAACAGTCTTTGAAAGTTTTCACCATTTTATTTATGTAGAACTATGTACAATTACAAATCATAGCATTAGATTCTTCAAACTGGTCTGCATTCCATTTCACAAGCTTTTTGTCGAAAGTTGACATTGTACTTTAACTTAAGAATTACCGTACAGTTAGATTAAATTTTCACAATTTGAAGTATCCAGTAAATAACTTTTTGTTAATGATAATTCAATATTGTTTGACTTGCTGCATTTTTCATGCACACAATTTGTATTGTGGATAAGAAATGATGTTAATAGATTTTAAGTGCGTATCAAATTCAAATCACTTTCAAAACTGTTTCTTCGACTAAGACTCGTATTTTAATCCAAAATGAATCCAGGATCCAAAATAAACATGGTGGCAAGCCCAACAAATTATCAGGAATCAATGTATTAGTTTTAAAAGCTTATTTTAACTTCGTGTTCCTACGAAAAGTAATTTTCTATTTTAAACGTACGGTACGGTAATGAGAACTATGTAAATTTACTGATGTGATGACCGTAATAATTGTAAATATACAGCAATATAGTGTACATAGCACCGTCTTTCAAATATCTACTATTTCTTTGACGTGGAAGTATGCTTAATTATAAATCAGACTGTGGTATTCTTCAAACTAGTATACAATCCACGTCATAGGCTTTTAGTCGAAAGTCACACCGTACACCAACTTATAACGATACTTTTTTCCGTTTTCATTGTTTAAACAATGGTTCAGCTGATAATTTAATTCTTTATGACTTTTAAACATGATCTGGCTGATAACTGGATTTCATATGAGTTTTAAACAATGGTCTATTTGATAAGTTGATTTCGTACGAGTTTTATTTAACTTTTATTACCATACTTTTGTCATTTTCATTGTTGCAAAGTCACTGTATAAAGTAACGTACCCTGGAGAGTTAGAAGAATGGTAATAGCACGCGCATCTATACCGAGAGAGATAAGTAATAGTTATTATCCTCCTATTACAACAATGAAAGTTGTTTTAGGAAGAGGCGAGTAGGCAACAATTCTCCAGAGGGCGAAACCTGAGGGTTTATTGTTTATTCCGAGATCGATGGATGCTGGCGGTTCCATTCGTTTTACCATCAGGAATTCACAAAGCGTTACTACGAATTAGCAAAATATGTGCGCAATGAACGGAAATGAAACTGCATTGAGAAAATATAAACAAACTTCTGTCGAAGCACCCGGGAAAATTTTAGAGTCTAGATAGTCGCACATTGGTCTTCACTGCACTCCCGGATGCTATGAAGGGTGTTTGTTCATAAATGAGCACACGTTGCTGTTACGTCCTTTCCTCGCCCGACATAGCTTCGAGGAAGTCCGAATTAAGTACGCTGGAATCCCCACTTTAACCTATCACGCCTTTACGATGGAAGAGGAGTCTTTAGCGGATCAGATTTTATTGCCAGATGGTGATTGCTCGCCTGACTGCGTGGCCACAGACTCTCGAAGGTATTAGGGTTTGGATTGGGTTCACTAATTGAAGTTGGAAATTAAATTTCAAATTGATTAGCAAAAATAGGAACAGAATTTTAAAGGTCTGACCAGAATGGAGCCTAGGACGAATTAAATATTCCAAAACCATTACCAAGCCTTCAACAGCAACCGTGAGGCCAGAGTACAAAGCTTACATGTCACGCAGTATTGTTTACAAATAATTCTGCATTGCTTACAATTGCCGCAAGGTTCATCAACAATAGCGCTCGGAAGCAGGAGGATCCCGTCCTGGTGCAAATTCACAAGGGTCCACTGATGAATTGTCCAATGGGCAAAGCGGTGGGATCTGTCTGCGTTGAAGGCTCTTTCAAGAAGAATGAGCCGAAATACATCTACTATTCCTGGGAACTAGCAGCAGAATCTCCCGGGGGGGGGGGGACGAAATCGCTTAGTCAGTCGTTCAGCGTTGGTGAAATTGGTATTATGAAAAGTAAAGAGAATTACCACTGCATCACGATTTTCACATAACGAGTTTGGTTGAATTGGAGGAGAGATGGTGCGTCTGGGTTTTCTTGTAAAACACTAACACGGGGGTGCTTTAATCTTAAAAGCAATGTTGAGCCCTTGTAACACAATACCGACTACGAACAAGAAGTGATTATCGTTTTTCAGCAATAGAATTTATTACACAATAGAAGAAGGGGTGGGTTTTACAAATAAAGGGGTAACACAAAGGCTGCAAGACAACATTAAAAAAAATTAAACTTAGGTTCCTTGAAAAATAACTGCCTTTTTATTGTGGTGCTGCCAAAAGGTTTCTTGTTGACAACCAGGAATTTTTCTTTGTATAAAATACCACGAATGAGAATATCTACCCTGGTAGCAAACCCATGGTTGTGCGTCACTCCATAATGCAATTATTACATCCTAGTGCACTCAGATTTAACTACTGCACCAAACGTATTATGTCAAACTTAATTAAAAATCCAGTTTCACTGGTTGCTATTTATAAAAAAAAAACGTGTTGGGATATCTTCCCCAAGAGATATAGCAAAGAGAGAAAAAAGGTGATGACCGCACATGGCTTCAATTTTTTCAACCTGCTTTAACATCAAACGCGACGATCGAATCGGGAATTAAGGGAAAGAAAAGGTGGAAGCCACCAAAAGTGGTTGTGAGACCATTACAGACCGAGGAACACTGACCACCAGCTTTAAAATTAAGTTTACCCGTTAAGGGAAAAAAATACGTCTTGCTTACAAACCTATGATGAAAAAATGGTTCTAAACACTCGAAATTGGTTGGAAAAAAAAGAACGACCATGTACCCCAATAAACGAAAAACTAGCGGCTGAAAAAGCCGTGCAACGAAGCCAAGTTTTCTGTTTCTTGCTTGGAAGGTTTTCGGGCCAGGCGTTACGGAGAAGAAAAAAGTACTAGATCAAAAACTTAAAACTATTTAACACCTTTAAATGACTCAGATGTGGTAATTTCACATTCAACTATGTAGAGTACGCAACTGTTTACAATCGCTGATGATTTATACAAACTCTAGCTTTTTTTTACAATTTCAAATACATCTCTTGCCAAATTTAATCAAAATGAAAAAATCACATCTTAAGCGATAGACGTTACCATCTATCGCTATAGGTGCTTCCACTTACAGGACATTTTTCAGTTTTTAGGGGAAAAATAATCTTCAAAGGGAAAAAATATTAAATAGGGAAAACGGGGAAAAAATGGGGAAATTTTGTGTTTTATTTGCAAGTTTAATTTTCTCTAGTGACTCACGATCTACTCTCATCTAGACCAATCATTTCGAAACTTCAACTCGAACAATTGCGTGTTAATATTTTAAACCTTTACCCAACCCCAATTTTCAATTTGGTTGGTGTCTATTCCTCGTCTGTTGCTTGTTTATTAAGGCTAAAATCACCAAAATTGTGGGAGTAGTAGTTTTAACAGGTCCATCCATATACATCACTTCTGGCAGGAATGGCAGGACGATAGTTCTTATAAAATCAAGTGCCGTTGAATCTTATTTTCGATTTATTTTTTCAAGTTAGGAAGTGTTAAAAATTATTGGAGTAATGAAAGGAAATTAAAGGAAAGGAAGCAAAAAAAGGGAAAACTTTGCACAATTTGTCTTTACTCCAGTAAAGTAATAAGTATAGAACCACTGGTCCTTCTCCTTCTGACAAACAATTTGGGGCGATTTGCGGGCCGGCTGCAAACGATTGATAAGACGCAGTTATATTGCTGACAAGTTAATCAGTGAACTCAAAAGTGCTATGAACTAAATACAACTAGCAAAAACAAATCCTAATTGTTAACGGGTTACGGCCAGGAAAAACTAAAAGAATTTCGACCCATGCACTAAGCTTCAAAGATTGTGGGCGTGTTAAAGTCGCTATCAAAACCATAGCGCACATTTATTTAATCATTGTGGGCTTAATATTTAAGGAGGTGTTCACTCAGCGGAGGTTTCTAGAAAGCACAACCAAGTACACCTTTGGTTGATAGAGGCCATAGCTCTAGGTACTAAAGGTTTATGCCAAGTTATTGCCCTGTTTTGAAATCAGGATTGTTAACAGAAACTGTACAGCTTCCGGAATCTTGACGCGAGTTTGAACCCACCAGCTCTTACGGCGAGGACTCTTGACATGCAAAACTTGGTGATGCATATGTGTTATGTCCTTGCCCAAGAAAGCGTGTGGATGGTTGAAATCCCGAAATAGTTGCGTTTTCTATTCTTCCCGAAAAAAAAACAAAAGAGGTGCCTAATATAGTCCAGAACTCAAAATTGGTTATTAATTTTAGTAGGTTTAATTAAATGGTAGGTATTACCGGAATTTAAGCGTCCGATAAATACAAGGTGCACTGTTACCGCTACAGTGACTCAACGTGACGAGCCTAATTTGCAAGTGACGGCCTCCTATCTACAACAAGAATGTCAATGGCGCGATATCCAATCACAAATTTAGTGGTCTTAAACGCCACAGTTCCAAACTGCTTAACAAAAGAAACAAACATGAGGCACCAGCGATCTAACGCTTAAGTCAA
Source organism: Lithobius niger (assembly GCA_023313725.1). Taxonomy (NCBI): domain Eukaryota; kingdom Metazoa; phylum Arthropoda; class Chilopoda; order Lithobiomorpha; family Lithobiidae; genus Lithobius; species Lithobius niger. The sequence continues at coordinate 31,475 of JAHWFP010094224.1, read as the reverse complement.
TACCTGCTTTTTTTTTAATTGCCTCCGGCGATTCAACGCCAAGTCGGAAGGCAACAAGAATGATTACGAAGGGTTCAAATGCAAACTAAGTCTTCTATCGCGATTCAACGCCGTCATAAATGATTTTTTTCTTTATTTTCGCATGGTTTTAGCTTTAAGGCGTGTCAAACGTCTCGAACATGGCATCCTTGGAGGCCAACAGCAGCCAAGTGTCCGCCCCCAACCGAACTGTCCCGTGCAACGTAATTTTCAAATTGCTCAGCCAAAAAAAAGGAATAGAATTTTGTAGGTCTCACGGGAATGGGGGCTTGAACCGAATTAAATACTCCAAATCCGTCATCATGTCTCCGGCAGCAGCCGCGAGTCCAGAGTACAAAACTTACATTTCACACAATATTGTTTACAAATAATTTTGCATGGTTTACAATTGCCGCAAGGTTTATCAACCAAGCATCAACAATAACGCAAATTCACAAAGGTCCACTGATGAATCGTCCAATGAGGCGGTGGGGGTTTGCTGTGTTGAAAGCTCTTTTAAGTTGAACGGGCCGAAATACATCAAAATATAGTCCTAACTGGTAGCATTGCAAAGGTAAAAATTACATACGTTTTCAATGACATAAATGAATATTTTTCTGGGACGCGAGGGGTAAAATTTTATGTTCCCCTTTACGGCTCCTGCTATAAATCGGATTTCCACTTTATTTTTGTTGTGCGATAATTTTTCTTGTATAACGTAATGTAGCCTATGTCTCAAGTAAAGAAAAAAAATGTATTTTAAACAAAATAGCTATTCAAAAGTTTTTTTCGAAGCGTTGTACACACCCATGACTCGTTAATTCCTAAAGCCCTGGCCAAACAGAAGAACTATTCGTGCAAAGCGATGCGTTACTACGTGCGTACAAGGTTAAAATTGCTGCACTCAAGACTGATTTTGACGTTTTTGGTAAACCATCCAGCGACACAGTCTGGGTAGGGCTTACATCTAAAGATAACTGTTTCATGGAGAAGACACAGCACGACAAGTGAACAGACATTATTCTTCTCTATCCAACAACTATTTCAGTAGGGCACGTGCATTACTGTTCTACTTTACGTCTGCAAGTAATGACGCAAAAGAAACACGGCTATATGGCGACATTGTTGTGGCATCAAGGATGAGGAAGCAAACCAATACGCAACAATGCCAAAAAATGCACTGATCCTATATTGACTCAATACTGCATCAAAATGATCTAACCCGCTTATGAAAGGTACGTTGGATTCGTTCATTTACCTTCATAAAAACTGACATTGTGTGGTAATAAAACAGTTATAACCGTACTTTTGCATAATTGTGTCGCAATAAGTGATATATTGTACAGTTTATACGTCCTTGGCGGCAGATACGCTGCCTCCTTGGTCGTAAAATAAATGTACAATAATTCACTTATCGCGACCCATTGTTGCAAAAGTATGGATATAACTATTGCATAGCACGGCTGCGGTTTTCACGACAAGAGCCAAACAGTTAATGTAAAAACTGCGTAACTGAAATTCAAGCTTGTACGACAATCAAATACCTTGTAACAAATTAAAGTCTACCCACAGTAGGAAAATGACTGAGACTGATTTTTTTTTTACAGTTCCACACTAGCAATAGTCAACGGTTTAACTGTTGCAAACAATAGTATTCCGAAAGAGTTACTCTACTACTAACACTGTCTGAACGTTTAAAGTTGCACTACTTCACTAGCAGTGACCTTTCCAAAATGGATTCTTCCTTCACGTTCTAACATTTACGGGGTCCAAACTTACTTGGCTAAGACATTCTGATTCCGACGATGAATGTCTTAGCCAAGTAAGTTTGGACCCCGTAAATGTTAGAACGTGAAGTTAGAATCTATTTTGGAAAGGTCACTGCTAGTGAAGTCAGAATCAGTACGCAAAATCAGGACACCCAAATCCATCTGCATTTTACTAACAGCATTTTACGCAGCCGAACACGAAACAATAACCAAGCACCGAACGAAGTGCCGAAACAATAACCCAGCACGTTACCCTCAAACGGAAAAAAAACTGCTTTTATTAGGGGTCTGCTTGTTTCACAAATTATGAATGCACTAAAAATACACATATAACCATTCACACGAACCAGACTTAAAACATAAAACAAACACAGATGACTATAAACAAAGATCTGCATAATACACAAAAATGCACACACTCACAAATACACACAAACATTAAACTTTTCAAACATAAACTGGGTCCACTTTCAGACTTGAACTGTCCTGTTCCCTGGAATTGGAGTTCAAATTATAGTTCGTTGCGCCCTAGTGAACTCTAATCCGTTTTTATTTGTGTACCTTCACAACTGTGAGTATGGGGATACGAGCTCGAATGTTTCATGTTCATTGCCATACTTTTCAAATTTTCATTGTTTAAAAGCCTCCATCTAATCACAAAACCGGAGAGTTGTAACAATGTCCGATTAACCTTTCCACACTTTCGTTATTTATTGTTGTGCTAGTAATTATTCGTATGGTTTTCACTGAAAAAGTATCTACTGTCAACTTATTGGGAGTTAATTGTTGCAATAGCATTCGCACGTTGCCAAAATCAGTTGGCACAACAATTTGAAAAGTACGTATACCTGTGTACATGATTTTCACATTGTTGTGCTAACTGATTGAAGGCTATTACAACAATCAAATCCCTATAAGTTAAAAGTGGACACTTTGGAATAATGAAAAGGATACCCAATTCTTCCAATGACGCTTCAACAATGACTGTGAGATCAACGACGCGACGGCGTGCAAGCATGCCATTGTTATTACAGAAATTCAGTTTAATTGTGCATGATTTCATGATCGTATAAACTTCTAATGAAAACTTACATCAAATTGTTACATGTAATTGTGTCAGAACCGATTTAAGCATGGTAACAAGTCAGTTATTATGCAAGTGGGCCAACACCACCTCCTCCCGGCAACTACGGCGACAAGCTGAGTGCTATTCCTGGTCAGTGCCTCAAATAGCCATAACCTATTGCCGTCTACACGGTATTCCAGTGAAGAGGCTTGGTACTAACCACCATAGTTTACGCACTGCTTTGAACTCTATGCTGGTGATGCAGTTCGGGCAACGAATTTCCGGGATATAAAATGCACTTGGAAAGCTTCATATATAATTAGGCGTTTAGGCATTAATAAAAATGAACTTGAAACTGATCAAAGCCAATGTTGGACGAACTATGCAGTGCGACTGCATACTGTGCCATCCAATCCTCCTTGATCCATGGTTTTTGGACGAGAATTGCGGGAAGGCAGACGTGGGGCGGGCAAAGCCCTAACCTTACTGGCTGCGCACGACTGTAATGGCAGATGCAGGATTGTGTACCAAATGCGACAAAATAAGTCAAAAAGCAGCACACTAACTATTTGCCACAGCAATTTTGACCTCGTAAGCGTGCAATGACGTTTCGCTTCCCATAAAATTTTCTTCTGTTCGTTTAAGCACTAAGGGCGAATTTCATGAGCTCCAGTAGTTTCGTCGGGAGGTAGCCTCTGAAATGCCTCGTGTCTTGGTGCTTTCCAAGTCGCATTTTCAAATTTCGTCTCGCAGACCTCGGAAGAAGTTCTTAGGGTTTCCGGTGGCTTTGTTATCAGCATGTCGATTATCGTTGGCATTTCACTGATGGGTCAAAGGCAGAATTTGACGTGGTATGTGCTGGTGTACCTGACGGAATGAATATTTCGCATCGGCTTCCATCAGGCTATTCTGTGATTTCGGCTGAGCTTCTGCCTCTCGGCCTGGCTTTGAATGGATCCCTGACCTTCGGGTCATGCGTTTTATCAATTTAAGTGATTCCCTGAGTACCTGGAATTATAGACAAGTACAAGACATCCCTGGCAACCCCTTGACACAGCGAATCCAAGCGCTGCTTTCCCACTTGCCAGACCTGCGAAAAAATATGATTGCCTGCTGGATCCCGGGCCAGGTTCTGATAGCTGGGAATGCGAATGCTGGTGTGGGGCTGAATGGGGCCCTTTCTAGCACTCTCAAAAGGGATCTCTGCTTTGTTTCTCATTGATGCTTTTCCAACTCTACGTCTGAGGTAGCATGCTGCTTGGCTAGCCTTGTAGGACAAACAAGACTCAATAATTTGCAGGCTAGTAAAGACACGAAGTGTCCAGGCATGGCACCCAGCTTCTTGCCCAGAGTTGCCGAGAAGAGGTTGTGTTGGCCTGCTTATGTATTTGTCACGCCAACTGGCTATAGTCATCATTACTTAAGATTAAGGGAGATATCCTTCCTGAATATCATTGGTGTCACTGACCACTTTCAGTTTGTCATGTGTTAATTGATTGCCGCCATCTTGATAGAGTTCGTTGCCTTTTCCACGTCAATTGCACAATATGGCTGTCCTCCTATCCTAGGTTTTTTTTAATTATGCAGGAGGTACAGGTATATGATAAAATCTACATTTTGGGGTTTGTTTAACATCTCTGTATTGTGTGGCACATTGGCAATCCGGTACCCTGCACTGTGACTGAGGTTTACGATAATGACGTAGCTGCCGATGCACCATAAAACCTCAACCCAATAGCACAGCACATAAGTGTTTCTCTGTTCTAGGGTAGTCACCACCTAGAACGCGTTAACAGTCAACGTTGTCTCCTTGGCTACATACACTCCTTTCTATATTAACTGGAGACAGTAGACTGGAGAAGAGGGTTTTTAAGGAGGCCTTAGTCGTGCTCCTAAATGAATTTAACTTGGGACCGGTGTTAGTGCTACTTGGGCCCTTCCTTTATCCCTTCACCTGCTACTTTTTTTCATAATTATTATTAAACTTAAAGGGCTTTTGATTAGCTCATATTTTGCCCGATTTTACTATTACAAACGCAAAATAAATATTGAAATACTTTTTATAAACGAATTTACGTACGGTTTCTAAAACCGGTTCATCACTTCAGCATCGTTTCTTTCTCATTTCTGTATCAAATAAAGAACTGAGTCATATGCCCGTCTCATTAATTCCTTGAAAAGTAAGATTTCACATTCAACACTCTTTAACAAGCTCAGATGACTTTTGCAGCATTTTTCAAGGACCTAGATCGTTGTGGAATTCGATATTACGTTCAGGCAGCAGACCAATCCGAATACTCAGGGGAGTTACCAAACTTTGTAACTGGTCCCCAGGTAACACAGACTTTGCATCACATACTAGCACTTTAATTTTTCCGCTTTGGCTTCGAAGTCTGCTGAAATTTCGCTCTATTGATGCGAAACGGGATGAAATTTTCTTTTCTTTTCTTTAGATGTCACAGGTATTTTCACGTTAGAGAGAAACAAACACTTAAAGGAGTTAACTCTTAAAAATTAGGTAGGAAAGAAATATCCGGTCAGACAATTCAGCATATTCTATGACGGTATAAAAGAATTCAAATACTATATATGTCTGTGTAACTTTGTTCTAATTACTTAAGGGAATGTCTAATAGATAGTGACTGTTATTTTTAGGGTTAGGAGTATTAAATTAGGCCAAAAATTGAGATAAAAATGTTAATATTTAATAAAAATGTTAATATTGCAGAAATAATATTTAAAGAGCCTTCACGTCAGAATTATTGCGTGAAATATTTCTTATATTTTGTGGTTACATGTCTCTGCAATACACAATACCAGAAAGATTGCACCCTGTATGAGCGGATATCGAGGCCCTGATACGCCAATCGAAATAACCTTGACAGTCGACTGGATAGAGTTAATAGTAATGGTGTAAATCACGCGACCTAAAATCTTCAAATAAAACATAAACGTAAAACGAGTATGCAACATTTTGTCTGGTTGTGGGGGATTGAGATAAATGGCGCATCGGCAGCTGGTTCTTTAGCGCCAACCTCAGTCACAGAGCAGTGGTCTGGTTATGAAAAGCAGTTAATCTTACTGCATACTTCCGTTCATGGAATAAGAATAATGCAACAGAACTGTATCTTGTTTTCTTCATGCTACATTCACAAGTCACCACAAAGTCTTGCAGTATCATGTAAGCACTTTTCAATAGGTTTATTGTAGCACTGTCTATCATATGGTATAACTTATACAACGACTACTCATAACATGCAATAGAAACCATCAAACTGCTTTATGTGCTTTAGAAAAATTACCCACCGTTTTCTTGGTTAGAATACTGTCTGAGACTTATTCAGCTTTCGTGAATTAGCCTGATTCTCACTTACAATCCGTTTTTATAATGTTTCATCTGTGACATAGATCAATACCTATCATTTGTATATATCTCTACCATATTTTTTTGTACAATCAATGACATGGTATCAAATAAGTGACATTTCTAATAAGGTGGCCTTTCAATCTATTCGTCATTTCCACATACATACTTTGACAAGCACACTATCTCCACGCATGTGTAATTCTGAATAAATTATCAGCCTTATTGAACTTTCTCAGATCAGAAATACACTGTGAAGCCAATTACCTGATATCACACAGAGTTTGCATACAGTCCACTTGACTGCTGCTGCAAAAACTGCATGCGTACTCAAACCGCAAGTGGTTTAATACTATTATTATTGCTTGTTCTTTACTCATCGTCGAACAGTCACAGTTATAATTTAATTTATAACATTCTATATAGATAACAAGGTAAGATAAGGTGCTTTAGAACGAATGTGGAATGAACCCATTTGCCTATTCATGTTGAGGAAAATAAATGTATATCTCCATTACTTGCCTTATCAATTTTATTGTTGTGTTATTTGCATTACTAGCAAATCCAACCTATATTACAGAAATAACATAAGTAAGTGTTAGTTACTTTTAGTTAGTTAATTTTTACTTACCTAATGTAAACGCTGCGTACTGGTTCCTAAAAATCATCCTAGGCTACTAGAGCACCCGCAAAAAGTTTCATTGTCACTGTTAATTTTTACATCGTTTGTTTACCTATAGTTGTGCCAGTTGAAAGATAAATGACAGATGAAAGATGAAAGGTATTTTGACAGATGAAAGGTAAATTGATTCTGAAATATACGAATACATAAACTTAGATAAGTGCTTTTATCAGTGAACGCTGCAATCAAGAAAAAAGGGTTACCAATATTCGTTTTGGTTTGACCTGTCAGCTGTACCTCACGAAATAGCCAACAGCCTGTGATAATGTTGCCATTGGCTCCCAGGCCCTTCCTATGCTGCTCTGTTTCGAAGATAGCCAAACAGACGATTTCCTATATCCTATACGCAATTATTAAAGGAAATGTCAGGGCAAACTTAATTACCACTTATGTCATTTCCACACAAAAGAGGAATATAGTTATACACTATCGTCCAACAACAATCAATATAACTTAAAAACTTTATCCCCATGTTCTCCCAGCAACCCCCTGTTCCCTTTCCCTGAGGCATGACCAACAAATTATTGCAGATAATGCTAAAAGCATGAAATTTGATACACAACTCATTCACAGCTGTAAAAATCGAAGTAGCCATTGAACCCCCACGAGTTATTGTCCAAGGAACCCCCATGCCCCACCCGGAGACTTGACCAACAAATTCTTGCAGATAGTACTAAAAGAATGAAATTTTATACACAAGTCACTCTTAGTAGACAGACGTGTGCATGATTAGCCCGAATATTGGCCCATAACAGCTGGGCATTTTGAATGCTATAGCAATGGTAATACAAAATTCTTGTTGTTGTTTTTCTTGTTGGAGAAATTTTGCTCTTACCTAGATCAAACCAAATAATGGATATTCAATTTTTATAGCTTAAAAATGAGTATTAAAAATGCTAAGACTCTTATAAGGCTATTTTAAGGTGATATTCATTTTGTTGATTTTTGTTCTTGTTCTTCTTTATTCGGGAAATTTTGCTTTCGCCTAGAGGTCGAACCAAAGAACCGATTTTCAATTTTTATAGTTTAAAATTGAGTGTTCAAAAGGGTCTCTCATTGAGTATATTGAAGGGTGATTACAGTATTCTTTTTCTGTGTTATTCTTGCTGAAATAAGAAAAAAATAACTGATATTAGTATTAAAAAACACTTCGGCGTAAAAACCACGGATGTAAGCCTCAAAAGAAGTTTAAAACTCTGGAGGAACAGATATAAGAAAAAGACATGTAAGCCATCACCGTCGAATGAATACGTGTAAAAAAAACTCCAGCTGTTTTTTTGGACGCTGGGGATTCTTTTACACGTATTACTATGACGCTGATAGCTTACATGTCTATTATCTGTTCCTTTATAGCTTTAAGTTTTTTAAGGCTTATATCCGTGTTTTGTACACTTAAACGTTTTTCAATTCCAACGATCTTAACCTTTTGTTGTATATGCCAAACTAATGCATTTTTTTATAGTCCTATCGGTCGTGGGATTCGAAGACGAGGACGGTGTTGCTTTGAGGACGTTGCTTTGAAGACGAGGACGGTGACTACTGGGCCGTTCCTGCTTGCTTTGCTCGGGGTCCCCGGGGACCCCTCACAAAGCTTGCATTGGGCGTTAGAACTTAGTTTTTTGCCGTTCAGTTGCCGTCCGTTTAACAGGACGACACGTAACAAAGAGTTAATAATTTCCCTGAACTATAAATATAACATCAAACTTTAATATCATTTCAGGCAGTTTTTCGTATATTTGAGAGTAAACAAATAAAGTCACAGCTACGAAAATAGGCCTCTTAGAAACGTATTATCTTGCATCTTCTATGTACTATCACCTAGGTGGGAGCCTGACATTTGTAGGAGTAGAGTTACAAAGAAATACGCAGACAAGCAAATAGCACGTTTCTAACGATGTAGATCATTGTAAGGCTAAATTATAATAATTAGCACAATTCATTAATGGCAAGACAGTTAATTAATGCCTTGGCTAACGATTGAAAACAGGAAAAATGGAAAATTTCTTTTTCCGAATGATTTTCAGGAGTACAAAATATTTTGATTATCATGAAAAAAGTCATGATCAATGTAAAAGTGCTTACAGATAAGAGGGAGAAAACATATCGTCTGTCTATAAACAATATTATCAAAAATAATTTAGTTGTGCTTTAACCCTTTGTTGCGCGTCGTCCTGTTAAACGGACGGCAACTGAATGACAAAAAAACTCAGTCCCAACGCCCAATGCAAGTAAAGAAAGAAATCACAAGGTAAAGGATAAATGAAGCAAGCAGTCTGCATTAAAGACTGGCCTTGTGAGGATACACAATACACTAGCCTGAGAAATAAAGAAAAGACAACTGCCCCGACTGGGAATCGCACCAGTGTGGAGTGTAGAGGCCAAGAAGCAATGTTGCTTTCCTTCCTTGTAAGTATGTTTGTTATCTTTAGGTCACCACTGAGACAGATTGAACAGCTACTTAGCTCGGCTGGAGCGTGTAGCCAGTACCCGCCCCGATAGCGCAGTGGTTAGAGCTCCCGGCTAGTAAACGGGAAGTCCTGGGTTCGAGTCACAGTTGGGGCAGTTGTCTTTTCTTTCTTTCTCAAACTAGTGCATTGTGTATCCTCACAAGGCCAGTCTTTAATGCAGACTGCTTGCCCAATGCAAGCTTTGTGAGGGGTCCCCGGGGACCCAAAGCAAAGCGAGCAGCAACGACCCAGTAGTCAGCGTCCTCGTCTCCAAAGCAAGTGTACGCCGGTTCGAATCCCACGACCGATGGGACTATAAAACAAATGCATCCAGTTTGGCATATGCAACAAAGCGTTAAAAAAGGTAACATGTTCACAAAAATCACATCTTACAGAACATATTTTGCATCGTACTTCGGACCAGCATATACGACGTCTAGATCTCCAAACTGGTTGGCTTCAACTGGTTGGATGCAAGGAAAATCATACCTGTAAATTTTAAAATGTTGTCAAACGTTT
>JAHWFP010094224.1:0-13215 GCA_023313725.1 Lithobius niger | reverse complement strand
ATAAGCTGCAAAGTATGAACGACGTCAGAACCGAACACCGCGAATCACACTCACACGGGTATTTCTTGTTTCCGTAATTTAAAAAATGTTTTTCTTTACGTCTTGCTGCATACGTTTTTGCGTTTTTGTGCATTACGTTAATTCAGTTAGGTTCTATTCGTTCACGGGTTTCTCCTCACGTCACTTTCGGGATCTCATTCTCTAACCCTCTCTACTCATTTTACAACCTGATCCATGGTCCGTATTATTTTTAATTCAGGTAATCTGCGCTGCCTAAGCTGCAAAGAGTAATTGACGCCAGAGCCGAACACCATAAAGTAGATGTCGCTTATGATTTGTGTTCATGCTGCATTTAAACGTCGGCATTCTTGTTTTGACGATTTTGTGTTTAGGCTAATTCAGTTACGTTCTATTTTTCTACCATTTTTCCTAACATCGCTATCTGTGTGCCCCTCTCTCCCTTCCCCACTACCACCCCGCTACTAATTTTACAACCAGCTCCCTGTTGTGGAAAAAGAAATTGTCAAATTAACGTTCTTTTCAACTGCTAAGGTCATCTCTGGCGAAAAAGGACAATGTTATTTTCTATAATTCAAATAAATTGGGCTGCAGAAACTACTAAATATAAGCGGTGCCATAGCTGACCACCATGAACGATCATCACTTGTAATTTGTGTTTGTACTACACTTTACATGGCATTTTTGTTCCCCTATTTTAAGAATTTTCTTTATGTCCCGCTCTATACAAGTCCTTCCGTTGGCTTCTCATCACTTCACTTTCTGAATATTTCTCTTAGCTAAGTGACTATAATTGCATGGTGGTATCTCTGCTAAATATCTTAAGGCCCCAAATTAATTCAGTATCAGCTGTGATTCATTTTCCCGTAAACGACAAAGCCGTTCAAATAACTCACTATTTACACCCGTACTTGATTGATACAAACACGAAATTATTTTCCAACTTTACCATTACGGGTTCAAAGGCGAGGTATTGAGTAGGGTGAGAAATTTTTTTTCCTTCCGTACACAGTCAGTTAGTGTGGGTTACTCCAAGCCTAACCTTATCTCTGTTGTCAGTGGAGTACTTCAAGGCTCAGTCCTGGGACCACTCTTATTTCTGATTTACATCAACGATCTCCACTGTAGCGATGAAGCATCTCTCCCTAAATTTGCTGATGATATCAAACTTTACAAAGTCATTGATGATTCTACGAATCACAGTTTCCTTTGAAATGCAGTTGACGATGTGTAGGACTGGTGCGAAAACTAGCAGCTTCAAATTTCTATTAAAAAATGTAACGTCTACATCTGGTAAGGAGAACTTAGCATTTCAGTTATATTAATATAAAAAAGGATTTGGGAGTTATTCCTTCTCATGACCTTAAAGTGTCTCACCACATACTTCTATTGTGACCTCTGCCAGTACTCGTGCTATTATAAATAGCAAATCACAAATCACAAATCACAGGATGCTTTCATGCTTTCAAATGTTATCAAGGTATAATATGTTAGACCTCACTTGGAGTACGCCTCGCCAATCAGATTCCGCACTTGCTGAAAGATATCGACCACCTTGAATCGGTAGAGCAGCGTTTTATTAAGTTGATCCCTGGCATGTAAAATAAGTCATAAAAGAAACGCCTAATGGCCACTTGAACTGCGTATACTCGTTATTGATCTTGCTTTGACCTAATCTCACCGCCACAACTTATTTGATGTCGACGCTAATCAATATTTTTCAATCCGTGGCAAGAGGTTTCAATGAGCAAGGCCGGTTCCAGCAAATATTTTTTCTGTAACCGTGAGTTTACTGCTGTAATCGACTAACCTCAAACGTTGTATCAGCTCCGTCGGTCAATGTTTTCAAAAATCGTTTATACAAATTAGACCTAACCAAGTATCTGTGTCGAAGCGGTAATGAGCCTGCCATCTGCTGCTGTCAGCCTGTATATATTCATACTTTTGAATTTTTTTTTTAATCTGACCACTGTTCACTGAACAGTATTTTTATGTGCGTGCATTCCTGTACTGTTTTGTATATTTTTAATATAGTACCATTATTTTGTATCGTTTTTATTCTTAGCTGTGTATAAGTAGACCACAGTGTCCTGTCATTATGCCCATTACATTTAACTGCAACGCTCTTATTATTATCATTACTACCACACTGGTAATTTTAATTAGTTTTTTAATGATGATTTTTATGGAGGTTTTTATTATTATTTGTTTACTTAGTTATTTAATGTAGTGACATCGCCTTATGTTGGTTGATATTTAAAAAAAATTAAAATCCTAATTAGTGATAGTGTGGGACAATTGTCCATCTCCCCTACCATGCCTTTCCTACACGTCTGGTGATGCCATCGGGGATCTTTGTGTCCCTGATAGGTCTGACCTCTAAGGCAGTCGTGGACCTATCCACCCTACCTAATCCAATTCATTTGACCATGCTATTTTTAAACTTGTTTTATGTTTAACTTGTACGCATGCTTTTAATTTATGATCTTACACTTTTATAATCCCATTCATTACTTTTTGTCACATCTTCCCCTCGTTCTCTTTATCTTCATATGTTTCATTTCCATCCCTTTTTAGGCTGGCCATATCAGCGACCCCGTGGGTTCTTGCCAGTCCTGTTGCTCCAGTAACAAAATTATTACTATTATTATGAACGTAGGAATAAAGCAAAGCTACGAGGGGGCGTTGTTTTCGACGTGAACTAGTAGTTAACCTACACTTACAACTATGATATTATAGGTGTAGGTTACCAAATGGGGGCGCCCCCCCCTCGTAGCCGAAGAAGCATAAATATTTAAAACTCCCCGAAGATTTTTCACTTCTATATAGAGGCGAATTTAGTATTTTGCCACTGCCCTCGGTCACACACATTTTTTGTCTCCCCGCCCTTTTTTTTCGAGGTCCACGATAAATTAAAAGACAGACAACGGTTTATTGCAATAAAAAAATATTTTGTTTGGTTTCTTAAAATAATTACGATATGGAACTTAAACATTTTAAACCTAAAGTTTTATTTACAAAATTTGCCGTTCCTCAGATGTTGCTGCCGTGGACTATAGTCCCCTAAGCGCCCCCTTTAAATACGCTCCTGGTCAAGCGTCGCCCGTCGGTATGAACCTAATGTGTTTAGCGTCAGTTGCAAATACTGTCTATTTAAAAGTAGAATCAAGTCATTTTACCCTAAAAATTGTCCAGGCCAGAAGTTCCTGCCAGCCAGTCATCCATGGGAGTGTAAACCACCCACTTCAGTAAAGAGTTGAAGAAAATCACCAATTGCACGATTTTTCCCAGGGTGAGAACAGTTTAGCGCACTTAGTGCCAAACGTCTTCATCCAGTGAACCAAAGAAGAAATGATAACACGTCTCCAGAAGGGCATCGGCTCCAGTCAACCCAAAATATCCAGAAGCAAACTACAAAATTGTAAAAACTTCAGTATAACAAGGAAAACCACGAAATTCCACACAAGAAATGATATCATACTTAATTAAGACTAAACACGTAGTAAGAAAACGAGGAAGGATCCTTTTGCTACCTACCTGTTTATTGTTAATTTACATAATTTTTCTCTCTCATAGTATCATTTTCTTCTGTGGAAGTTTGTGTTTTTTCTTGATACGAAGGTAACTGACAATAGTGAGAAAAAGGGGAAAGCCAGGAATGAGTATTCCAATTTTCAGCCACCACGGTAAACGGAAACCAAGTTTAAATTAGAGCCATTGCAAAAAGGCGATATTCTGTCAAAAATTTACCTTTGTAACTGTAGAGTTGGAGAATGGAGCATAACCTTTTGCTTCATATTTACCCCTTTCTTGAATAAACCGGTGACTGGAGTGTAGCCTTTTGATTTATTATTACCCGTTGCTTGAGTAAACCGGAGAATGACGAATAGCCTGTTGCTTCATTTTTACCCGTTTCCTGATAGACCGGAGAATGGAACATATCCTTTTGCTTCATTTTTACCCACCTCTTGATTAAATCAGAAAATAGGACATAGCCTTTTACTTCATTAACAACAGTTACTTGAGTACAACGGAGAATGGAGCATATCCTTTGCTTAATTTTTACCCACCTCTTGATTAAACCAGAAAATGGGTCATGGCCTTTCGCTTCATTTTCACCTATTTGATTAAACGAAAGTCGTCTTCTCGGGATAAGTCTCAACGGTTGTATGAAGGTTAATTGTTACCATCGGTCACTCAACTTATTTAGCTACCGAGGCATGTACAAGATGCACACACAGACACAAATACATATAGCGATTCATAATTTCGTTTACTTTTAACCATTAACAAATTTATGTTTCTTTTAACTTATCTATTTTTTTTTCAGATAATTATTTTGAGTAATAAACTGATACACTGCTCACCAGAAATTTATTCAGCAGGACACCTTTTTACAATTAACAGGAGCACCTTCACAACTGTAAGCAAGGGCTTAGTACTTATGTGTCAGCAGCTTGAGTAATAGCAGAAAACTAATTTTTTTTTGCATTTTATTTTCCAGATCCTTGGTACTATCGTCACCTATCTGGTTGTTCTCTTACAAATGAGCTCTTCTGACGATTCGTGTTCAAAAGGAACAAATTTTACCAAGCCAAATAAGACCAACTAGCACCAACACTTTGCTGAACTTTAATGTTATTTTATTTCAATGTGAAAATTGGGGCCAGACGTAACAAAAACATTTAATATTCTGGGGTAGCTAACATATTAGAATTTTACAAATCCCTTACATTGATAGGAACAATGTACCCACTAGCTTACATCATCATATAACATGTGGAATAGTAATAAAAGGCAGCATTTGAGGTTGTGGTTACTGGACATAATGCATTGTCCATCGCACTCTCCACAGTAGTAAATTTATATTGAGCAATTTAACAAAGGATGCTAATTATAAGCAGGCAAGAAATATAATTAAATGCACAATGTATCCTAGAAGCCTTCTTCCATATTCTTACTTTACCATGACTACTGACACGCATACACACACCAACACAATAAAGGAAACTCCTTTAACTCTTGTGTCACATCATGCATCAGTAACATAATTTCCTTTACTCATATTTGATAAATTATGTTTTGATAAATTAGTGTTGTGAGGTCATAATATATTTTGCTTAAATAACACATAGCCCTAACTGAGTACCCGGCTCATATGCAGAAAATCGTACACTCGAGTAAAAGTCGGGGCTGTTGTATCTTTCTTTCTCAGACTAGTGTATCTTTTATTCTTACAACACTACCCTTGTAATTATTGTGTATCTATGTACTCAGATGTGATATTGATACTTCTGGCGCAGCATACACAGCGAGAATTACTAGCGAGATATACCGAAGGTTTGGTATTAATCAGTGATTAACCACTTTGTACCATCCTGCGAGTAATTCACCAGCAGAGTTTCAGTGTAAAAAATTGGGCGACTGATCGCACAATTCTGTAGTGAAAACCCTAGGGATTGGGATGAGAAATTGCCTATGTTTGTCATGAGCATTCACTCAACCGTTGATACCCGCACGGGTTTCACACCAGCCTATCTTAATTTCGACCGAGAAATTGATATAGACATTGAGCCTCCAATCGCAGAAGCTCTCGAGCAACCTGTACCACTTTGGGCCACTGTCCTTAGCAACAATTTACGTCACGCAATAATGAAAGTCCGTAGGATACGACAGTCAGACAGACAGTACGAATAAGCCAAAATCAATGAAAGGTACCCATATCCCAGGAATTTAAAGTTAGCGACACTGTTTGGGTACGTTCTCATTTTCTATCTAAAAAACATGCTTTTTTTGCTGCGAAATTGCAGAAGCGATAGGTAGGACCATTTATTATTGTGGGGAAAATTCCACCACTAGTTTATAAGGTAAAAAATGTTTCAACTGGATTAGTCCAAAAAGGAAACCAGCATGTAAACAATTACGGCCGGTCGTTAATGAGATTCCCGGAGAATTTGACCAATACAAGTTTTTAACTTTTGGTCTTTAACAACTGGCTCGAATAGTCTTAATCTGGATTTACGAAATTTTATTTTTTCATGCTTCGTCAATCTAAACACCTGGGGACCTGTACCTGAGCAGGTTTTTATTTATACCTGGTTTAGACACTGGCACCTAAAATCGTTCGTGTGCAAATGAATCCTTACAAAAATGTTCATTTTGTTTATTTTGTATAGGCTCATCAATTTCTGTTGATCAAAATTTGCATGAACCAATTTGCACTATTGAAATAGCATGGACACCGACAAAAAATTAACCTGCAGTCATTTGAATCCTGCTGTTAGTCCCCAAACCACAAATTTTATGCCTTCCCAACTCTTCCCCAAGGCACTTGAGAGGTATCGTATTACGCAAAATAACGAACCGGAAAATGAAGCAATCACTGTTTAATACGGAACGGCCGAAATGGTGGGGGAAGTCGTTGCTGGCAGTTGACACCACCTCGACCAGTCCGTCATTACAGTCTGTGAATTTTTTCCAACCATGAATAATTAAGTTCAAAATTACTATTGTCTTCAGAGTTAAATCGCGAATTTTAATGTTGCACTTTTTATTCATTTCAAACTCCTTAGATTCAGGCAGATTTGCCGTTCAAAACAGTAATTGTCTGCATCAAATCGCGAGTTTCGTTTGGAATAGGTTAACTTGAATTTTCGGAAATTTTGAGCATGGTATCGCGTCATATTGTGACAGCAATTTTTTGTCCTTCATGCTAATAGTTGGTGAATTTAAAATTTTACAAATGCCGTGGTTCAGAAGCACCTACTGTAACAATTAGGTTCATACTTAAGAGTCTGTTAGATGCTTATCGGCGCCATATAGGGTCGACTAAAAATTTATCAACAGAATCCACAACTAAAATAACTAAACAACTTTTTTCTTAATTTTAAGTCCCGTTTTTATTTTAAGATTTGGGCAAATTCAATGATGCCTTGCGTTCGGGTTTGCAACTCCCAGCACCTCATTCGTATGCTTGGTTGCCACCGTCATCATCACGGTAAAGGCGAAACCCGTGGCCCGCTCTGTGATAGGTCATGAAAGCTGTGTAAAGATGAAAGCTGTGTGATCAGGGTTTGGTCAACCTGATTGTCCACGTTGGGAAATTAATCAGCACGTTAACCAACAAGGACCCAGTGCGATGGGCACGCTCTTGAGATGTTACTCAAAGTTGACAAGTGATAACCCTTGCTGAAAAATAATCCCAACTCTTCCCATAAAAACTGAATTTGCAGCTTTCTGCAAAATTGCTAACCCATCCGTATAAACTAAAATTTGCATGCGGTTTTCACCCTTAACTCGTTAGAATAGATTTTTTATATTTTGAAAAACTGCAGTTCCCGATTAATTTTCACTATGCTGATTTTTCCTGTCAGTGTCCATTTGATGGCCTATCTGCGTTGTGTGAGTAAGATTGAATTATAACCCTGACTTTCCTTGCTTTGGAAAAATGTACACAAAAAGAAAGTAATTTGGTCAGCTTATGTTAATTATTTACTAAATGTATGCAATATTCATTACTTTTGGTGTATTACATCCTGTTACAACTTCCACATAAATTTGAAATCTGAAATCAAATTTCTGGGTAAACCTGTACTACGGCTGCCTTTTCAAACCTCTTCGCAAACCGCCTGTGGTCTCGGTTTACGCCAGCAAGATTACGTTGTAATTCTGTATTAAACTTTGCTCAACATATATAGCATTTCACAATTTGGTTTTCATTTCTCGGTTGTTCATGTAAAAAAAAAAGTATTGCTTACCTCGTTAGCCAATTTTTGTTCAGTACTCATGTAGCCACGGAAAACCATCTTCTTGACTACGCCATCGTCATGTAAGGCTTCGGCAACAATATCTTTGTCTGCATTCAACAATTACCTGTTGCTCAACCACGGCTGTCTCAGTCGGTATTGTTTTCCCTCAAATCAATCTTCCTGAATCACCAATCAATATTTTTTAAAGAAAAGAGAAAACAAACTATCGTCACCCATGCATGTTACCCAAGGGTTACCTTTGAATTAAAGCGGCACTTCAGCCATTTGTAACTGTTCGCACTTTGGCGACAGTTTTAACAAATCCCCTTGTAAATAATACAAAATTTTAAATGATTTTCAATGCACTTCGGTAGTAAATTTAAATTGAAAACCTCACAGATGAAACATGATTTTTTTTAAATAGTTCCGTCTGGTGACCATGATGTATTAAGATGCTTAAAATCTCACTTAAACCTTTTACTAAATAAAATCAAGGTTCAACCACTTAAAGTCATTTAATTTCTACATATCACAAAAGCACAGTTGGACATTATGCCTAGGTAATTTTTATTTTATTTTTAGGTGGAACTGGTGCACCTGGGCTTCTAATCATATTAATGTAATATACTATGTAAGATTATTTATGAATGGACACCAACATTGTTATTGTTCATTCGGTGTCCTTTACAACATAACCTGTAATACTCAGTTATATATTTTCATGTTTGCGCCAGTAGACCTCATATTCAGTTCCATATTTAAATTGTTTTTGGTATAGAGTATTATAATTGATGTGTTTCTTTTCATGTCGAATTTACAACAAGTCGATGGATAGAACCATCGAAATCTTTTTTTCGGTTGGGGGATTATGTTGCGAGTTTAATTCCGGATCTCAACGTTGAAATTATGCCACACCAGCAAGGTTACACTGATGACGTCATTTGTGATTGTGAAATCTGCCAAACCCGAAGTCTACATGACGTCAAATTGTAATGTGCTATTGTCACTCCAAAATGAATACTCATTGTTAGGTAAATAATCCTGTTTGATCAATTGTTGTTACAATACATAGCTATGAATTGTCTGTACATAATGCTTGACATCAATCGTAAAGGGTCGAGCTCGCTTGGTATTCTGCCTGGTGCCCCTAACAATTAGCAAAAGTATA
This sequence comes from Lithobius niger, assembly GCA_023313725.1. NCBI lineage: Eukaryota > Metazoa > Arthropoda > Chilopoda > Lithobiomorpha > Lithobiidae > Lithobius > Lithobius niger. The sequence continues at coordinate 4,281 of JAHWFP010094224.1, read as the reverse complement.
TAAAACCAGACAACAACAAAAGTCTGACAGATGGCCCACGGCCCATACTGTTGGAACGCGGTGCGTTTTCTTCGTTCTTAGAGCCTCAGTCGTTGGCGCCACGTAGTGGCAGGTTTAAGCAATCGCCGTTGGTTCTGATTGTCTCTACAGCGCTTGCGCCACACCTTGCTCAACAAATAGTCGAGTGCACCATGCAGATAGCTTATCCAGACAATGGGGTGCGTGCGCATGCGCCGCGGACGACATGAGCATGACCGCTTGCGTAAATGTGCACCCTGCAGGCACCCTTTGTGCCGGCGTTGTTTTTATCAAAAACAAATGAAACAGAATGAATGAATATCTGTTTCATTTTCTTTTGGTTTTATCCTCCTTTCGCTTTCCCTGTGGGTACATTGACGTTTGATATACAACGCAAATTCACGATTCACGGAAATATAATGTATACATGTATATTCTTAGAATCATTGACGCCGATTGCCTGTGATACGCTATGTCTCCGTGTGAATGCTACGTTTAAGCGCCATTCCCGCATCAGACGAACAAGTCTGCTTGTTTTGACTCCGACTACGCCCGCTACGTTGAATTTCACCGGAATATCCTAAGGTACGTATTACCAAACCCCTATAAATTCTTGGTATTACCGAAATATAAGGATCTTCGCTGGCTACCTTTTTAAGACTGAATTTCTACATGTTTGTTATTTTAAAGACTGGGGGAAAAAAATCGAAAAAAGACAAATCTGGTTCATTGTTGTTGTCGTGTTGTAATATTATAGCAGGGTTCCCACCAATCTGGAAAACCTGGAAAACTCGGGGAAAAAGTAGGATTTTAAATAAAGTATTTCCCATCAAAAACCTTCAACATTTTTAACACAAAATTGGTAAAAATGTGTGAAAAAATATCCTTCCTAAAATTACGGTAAATAGCCTGGGAAATGACTTCATTTATTCTGGAGAACTTGGAAAACTCAGGGAAATTGATTTCAGTGTTTTGGTGGTAACCCTGTATAGGTTAGGTCATTTACCTTGGCTCGAATTTCCACACGCAGGTCACTAGAAAATGTCAAATTTTTCGTGTGGTTTATTTCTCCTATGTTTTCCCCCGCACCTATGTTCTTCTGGCTTCTTTCTGAGAATTGTTATTTTTGTTTGTTTGTTTGTTAGAGATTCACTATAACCTTTTTTTCATGCCTGGCACACAATGCATTTAATAAGGTTAGGAAGTAGGACTGACTGTTAGTTGCAGCAGATGTACTATAGCAGATGTCAGTGAAATTTGCCAAGTTTTCAATTTATTGTGCCCACCATCATAGTTATAGGCTCAGGCTTATTTTTTTCTTAGATACGCTGCTAACACTATTATTTATTTATAGTATGACTGTTCAGTGTACTGTATAAGGTTAGGCTCTAGCTTTTGGGGTTTGTTGGGTTGCAGATAATGTCCATTTTCCTACTAATTACATTCTAGATGAAAATGTTGTAATTATTAATTCCGCCCCCCCCCCCCCAAAAAAAAAAGCTTTTGAATTTCTGATTGCCGGAACCGGAACACAAAAAAGATCAGATTCATACTTGAAAATAAAACTTATGGGGGGGGGGGGCAGTCTTTTACGTAATTCTCTGGCAGGAATGAAAACGAATTACAATTTTTTCCCACTTATGGTGAATTACCTACCAGAAAAATGTCAATATCCTGTTTTGTGTTTATACACACCCAAGATTTAAAAGGTTCATAATGCTAGAATTAAACTCACCGCCAGCATGAGGTTGTAGTGTGGTAACGGGCCTAATGCCTACCACAGAATATAGGCTAAGTAAAATTAAAATATGAAAGTCTAATACTTCAAAAGTTAAATGAAAACTAGACTATTGCTACTCGCGCTAACTTCAAATTTTCATTTAACATTCAAAGTATTATTCGGTGCGATGTTAAAACTTAGCTAATAGGATTAATCTTGGCGGCCTTTCCCTGGTTGAATGATATCACTATTTTTAAAGGCTGACCCTTTTGGAAATTTGTCTGGCTCTCTTATACCTGTTTTGGTATCAGAACTTTCATAGGTCTGTGAACGTAACAAAGGTCATACTGCGTTATCTTCCTTTGTCATTTTTTTTCGGGAGGAATTTTATGTCTGTAAATTTTCATTTCTATAATTAATCATCTGTAGTCGTGTACAAGTAAAATTTAACAGTAACAATAACAGTTAATACTTAATCTCACGAGCTTGTAGGTGACTCACTTGCATGTGTCTAGATTAACCAGCAAACTTGGCGAATAACCAAGACCTACTTCTTAAGACACTTCACCATCTCCAGTGACAACTACGTCGCCATTGTCTGAAAGATGGCAGCTAGTTTTGGTGATATGCAGTTTTGAACACTTATCTTACTGTCTTTTTCTAACTTTAACCTCACCAGATTACTTAGTTGGTCTCCAACATTAGAGAAGATAACAGGCTAGCAACTTCAGGGTTGTAATTCGCAAACTGAAAAAAAATCAGCGAAGATTGAGGTCCCCTCCCCCATTAATAAATTTACTTTTTGCGAGCATTCCATTAGGCTACTCGATTTATATACGCTAAATAAGGTCTTAATCTTTGTCTGCACAATAAAGAACATCACGTCAAAATATGGTTTAGTGTAGTCTAGATTAACTTTATTGGGGATTAAGATGAGCGGGGCTAGAATTATGTATATTCAACTTAGCGCGGATGGTTCTGCAGATGGACGTATAGGCCTGCTTAATTTGATTGTTTTAAGTTTTCAGAACACAACTTTTTGATTGTAGTTTTTTTTGACAAATGACTAAAGTGTTCTTATTAATTTTTCTAGGACTGGCCTTCAAATAACTTGTCACCATTGGCTGTGTACACCTGAAAATGGCCAAGGAAATATTGCTGAAAACGTGCACAAGTGAAGTATTTATATCTGCCACAGATGTACCGTTGTGGCGTCTGTCGTAGATCAAGTGATTGAACTGAAAACTGAGGTTTTGAATTATGAGAGTTTCATAGTGAACCCATAGAGGAACCCATCAATCGTGGCATAGTGAACCCATCGTGGCATAGTGAACCCATAGAGGAACCCATCAATCGTGGCATAGTGAACCCATCGTGGCATAGTGAACCCATAGAGGAACCCATCAATCATCCTGAAAAGAATAGTCAAGAACATTTCCCAAGACTGAAAGTGTTAATAGTGGATAATCTCTAGCAAGCTCAACTAGAGAAGTGGAGGCTGCCACATATTCGGCACTTGTCAATGGCAATTTGTGACTCCAAACTTCTGGAAAAATCGTGTGGTTCTATTGGTTAAAGGGGTGTCAAGTACGCTAAACTGACATGTTCTTGTAGAATAGGCCTACCAGACAAAATCCAAGCACATCGTGGTTCAACAATGCAGTACATTTATTAATGGGGTCAAATTTTTAGTCTGCATATAGTCCTTCATCAGAAGGAACTACTCCACGTCCTACTTTAGCCATTGGCTAAATTAGGGCGTGGTGTAGTGTGTACTGATGAAGAGGTCTACACACCGACCAAAATTTGTAACCTCGTTACATTTACTGCAGTGCTGACTCATGACATGGTGGGATTTTGTCTGTTACTCATCAACTGTATTCCGAAATTTTTTTAAAGTATAGGCCTCTTTGCACAGAGATGGACTAGGTCAGCCCAACCAGCCCAATGCTTTCCACTAGCTCAAGGTATATTGCAAATATTAATTGCCGATGAAAAGGGGACCAAATAATGAAGTGCATTCAATAGAAAGTTTGTTTAATAAAATAACTTGTATTCTACAAAATATAACTAAGGCTTGTCCTTTTGTTCACTAAACTGCATTGGCTAAGCCAGGGAAAATTGTTAGCAAGGGACTAAAAAAAAAAGACAGCTATAGGTGTGGGGGAGTGCTGATATACATATAGCTCCAGTAGCGGGGTGCAGGGCCAGGAGCTGAAGTATTTATCGGATATCACTGTTGTACCCGGCTTCAAAAGGGTACCTTTTTTTGAAATTCAAGAGGAATTTATTTAACATTGTGGCACATTTGGAGCAGTTGGGGGACTACCCTCTGTTTCCCTGCCTTCCGTGCGCCATTGCCAACCGATAGAGTAGTGTTAAGGACTTAAAAATGCGTCTGCGGTCAAGAGGGCCATTGAATGAGATATCCTAAATTAAAGAAGTGCACAGAAAGCGTTTAATTCTGATAAAATGCCAGACTAAGCATAGGCTAGTTGAACAACAATATAGCTTAAATAGTTTTCGAAAATCCAAAATTTGCA
>JAHWFP010094223.1:37142-49468 GCA_023313725.1 Lithobius niger | reverse complement strand
GTATTAACTCAACCTAAAAGAGAATTTCTGGGGGTGTTTGCTATTAATTCAAATAACCATCCACATTCAACTACGTATAGCAGAAAGGAGGAAGGGAAGGAAACCAAGAGAAGAGGGAGAGGACGGGATAAAAGGAGGAAGGGAGATGGGAGGGAGAGGATTGGCGGAAACGGGGAGTGTGTTACGCAAACAAAAATCAACTGTTGCAGTGAACGATCAGGCAGCACCGAGCAAATACTGGGAAACAACCACGGGTCAAACAAATCCCCGGGCGAAGCCGGGTACCATGCTAGTATTATAATAGAGACTGTTGCTGCAGTGCGTGATATACGTGTGCGCTTCAACTTTTTCGTTGGCGGCGTTGTCAAGTTTTATACCAGTCGCAGCATTGTCAACCTTTTGAATCCTATTGTTACTATCACTTGTAGTTAAATGCTTTATTATTAGTATTTTTAATCGACGGAAGACACTTAGCGTCGCAATTGTTGTCAACAGTGTAAGAATTATTTGCGGCGGCGGCCCAACTAGCGGTGGCTGTGCCGTTTTATCTTTAGTCGGCGCCAATGGCCCATATCTTTAGTATGGGCTGTAAAAAGAGGCTGAACATAACAAAACATAAACTAAATGATGAAGCAAACGAAAGCCTATTAAAATTAATAAGATACGTCCCTTAAGCCTACTATAAAAATAGGTAAAGTATAAGAAAAAGGCTAGCAAAGAGCAGCAGTACATCACACAAAAAGGCAAAGAGCCCCCACTTAGCCGAGTGAGTTATTGCAAGGTCATTAAAATAAACACAAATATAAATTTTAAATAAAGTTGTGTTCGCTCCGCCTAAAATAGGCCCAAAGCCTGTTTCCTAGTTCTTATTATGCACACACGCCGGACTGCCAGTTAAAGGCTGGTTGCCACCAAATTAGCGTTGCAACATAGGCCTATCGAGTTCTCTTACGCAGTAAACAAAGGATTGCACAAGGCAAAACTTTTAAACGCAGCACACAAGCCACGTGACTCCCTAATTATTGAGTAAAAATTTGATACGCCCTCTTACGCCTAGAAACACGCTATAAAGATTAACGATACTGATGTCACTCACTAGATGGCGCCACGGAAAAATATAAAGAAAATCTCCTGGCGCCATCTAGTAACACTAATATCGTTAATCTTTAAAACTTGTTTTCAGGTGCACGAGGGCGTATACCAAATTTGTACTCAATAATTAAGGAGCCACGTGGCTTGTTTGTAGCGTTTAAAAGTTTTGCCTTGTGAATTCCTTCCTTTGCTTCCCGCGAGAGAGAACTCGATACGCCTACATGCTGCAGCAGTCGTAATTTGGTGGCAACCGGCCTTTAATAGTGTTGCCAATATGCAAGCACAACACTACTTCCTTTTTACACGTAACGTCACGTAAACGACGCCTGGCGCTAAGTACCCGCGAGCCAACAGCGACTTTCACACCGAAACCCGTTAAGAAGTCGGGAGAAGCTGGTTGCAGCGACGAGACTGCAACCCATCCGTCTTATGGCAGCAAAGAAGAAACAAACGGTAGAGAGAGAAGAAAACCGCCACCAGATTTAGGCCTAAGAGAAATTACAATGAATTCGGCGTGGGCTTTCAATCTAATTTACTTGGGATCAGGAAGGCTTAATGAAAAAAATACACTCATTTACAATGATTAATATGTTGCGTTGGTGGTAGGGGTGGGGGAGGGGGGAGTTTGGGATGTTAGCAGCGACAAAAAAAATCGGGTGGGCTGGTGAGGAGAGGGAGGAATTGGCGGGAAATCGACAGGCTTTTCAATACAGATTGGGGATTGGGGAAAAGAAGAGACGGAGGCGCGGGGGGGGGGGGGGGGGGTTGTCGAAGCAAGTAATCTTCGCAAAGCACCTACCTTGCTAAGAGAGCTTGCGTACTGTTTTTAAGCCAAGGAATTGAGCATTACGAACGTAAGAGACGATGAATAGAACGAAAGTGTTAATTTCTTTTCCCGCTATTGGCGAGCCACCATTGGGTTGGGTGTGGGGGAGGGAGGGGGGAGGACCAAACGAACCTCAAATCTTTTTAGCTAAAGATAAATATTCATTCTTTCGAGCGCATTCCGCTGCAAAGCCGATTTAATTAGAGGCGCGGATTTGTAGCGCTACAGCCAAATGAAGGCTACGCGTCTGTCTGTGTGGCTGAATGATGTCGCCAAGCTTTTTTTTAACGCGTAATTGTGTACGCTGTAACCTAAGACGATATATGATAAACTACGGACAGGCAGATACACGGTAAGTTAGCTTGACGTCACACCGTAGCATTAAAACACATATTCGTGAAAATAGGCCGTAAAACTGAAATAATTGATCGTTTGCTCGAAACGGGACAGTCCACCCCCTCTATATTTGGACTGTCCCGTTTCTTGACTGTCAATTATTTCAGGTTAACCACCCCTTCTTCATGGATATCTTTTATTTTTACACGTAACCTCGCGGGGGCGTCGGACGAGCGTCTAACTGGAAAATCGTCTAATGGGATAATTGTCTAATATCTGCAAAAATAAAAAAATCTGGAAAATCGTCTAAACGGAATATCGTATAATGCATAATCATCTAAACGGAATATCACATAATGAATAATTGTATAATGGATAAACGTCTAACTGGATATACGTCTCAGTACGGTTTCTGATGTTATACGTATAGCCGCAGCGAAAGCGGCAGCGCGAGCGAGGCAGAGACATTAGACGATTTTCCATTATACGAATTTCCAGTTACACGATTTTCCATTATATGAATTTCCTGTTAGATGACTTTCCGTTATACTGTATACGTTCTTCCAATTCTGCGACTTTCCAGTTACACGATTATCCCTCGCCCCACCTCGCGCGTGGTGGAGCACCTATCCAGATGTGTTCGTAAGAATCGGTGTTGGGTTCGTTCGTAGAGCACTGGTATAGGTGAAGTGTTTCCGAAAAATATTTTGAATTAGCATTTCTTGCTCGGCTGTGATATCAGAACTTAGTATTGCTAGTTATCATTTAGTTTATTTCTTACTTACAAAACTGTGTTGATCAGAGTCAAAAAACAAATACTTGAGTTGACGAAATTTTTATTGAAATTTGTCTTTTCTTTCTATTCTTTTATTTGTTTTTTTTCCGACAAAAAAAAAACAATATGTTTAACTGATGTTTGGCCGAAAGATTAAATTAAAAAAAATAGTTTCTAAAATTGGTGTAGGCTTTGGTAAAATGTAGAGATGTCTGATATCCGTGCTTTGTCTGCTCGTCTTCCAAAAAAAAAAAAAAAAAAAAAAAAGCAATTTGAGTCACCAGTGGATGAACGTTATTCGTGGTAAAAAAAATGAATAAATTCTACCCAGGTTCAACACAATTGGACAAAACCAAGCTAGGATTGATTAAAGTGGAAAAAGGCAAGCTAGGTTAAGCTAAAGCTTGTGGCACACTGCTCCGTTCCGTTCCGTTCCGACGACGAAGAGAGCCTCCAGGGCCACAGTTAGCGAGGGAAGCAATGTGTGCTGGGAAATCCGTTGCAGTCAGTCGCTAACTACGACGGCCCTGGAGGCTTCCTTCGTCGTCGGAACGGAGCAGTGTGCCATAAGCTTAAGACCAACAAAATTGGCTAGAATCAAAGTTGGTTTATCAAAAGTGGACAACACCAATATAGAATCAACAGAGCTGGGTAAAAAAAGCAAGTTATATAGGATCAACAAAAGTGGACAGAATCGTGGTTTCAGCTAACAAAAGTGAAAAAAACCAAGATAGGGTCAACAAATGTGGAAGAAAAAAGCAAGCTAGTTATTAAGCTAGGCTTAACAAAGGTGGACAGAATCAAGGTAGGTTCAAGAAAAGTGGGGGAAAAAAGCAAGCTAATTGTTAGACTAATAAACAAAAGTGGAAAAAATCAAGCTCGGTTCAGCAAAAGTGGACAAAACCAGGCTACGGTCGACATAAGTGGGAAAAAAAAGCAACCTAAGTTTAGCTGGGATCAACAACAGTGGACCAAATCAACCTCGGCTGAACAAAAGTGGACAAAACCAAGCTATAGGGTCAACAAAAGTGGAAAAAAAAACATGCTAGGTTAAGGTAGGATCAACAAAAGTGGACAATATCAACCTCGGATTGACAAACGTGGACAAAACCAAGCTAAGGTTAACAACCATGGAAAAAAAGCAAGGTAGGATCAACGAAAGTGGACAAAATCAATCAACCTCGCTTCAACAAAAGTGGACACGACCAAGCCAGGGTCGACAAAAGTGGATAAAATCAAGCTAGGTTAAGCTAGGATCAACAAAACTGGGCAAAATCAACCTTTGCTCAACAAAAGTGGACAAACACCAGGCTAGGATTGACGAAGATAGAAAAAAATCAAGCCATGTTAAGCTAGGATCAACAAAAGTGGAAAAAATCAAGCTAGGTTAAAGCGGGGATCAACAAAAGTGAACTAAATTAACCTAGGTTCAACAAATGTTGACAAAAATCACTCTATAGGCTTACCAAAAGTGCCAACACAAATTCAACGAGCTAAAAAAGAAACAAACAGGCTTAATTGGTGTAAGTGTAGACCGAATTGCAAGTGATGCTACCTAGCGGAGTGAAGCTCAACTATTGCCACAATACCGTTTAGCTCTTAGAATAACCCTATTTTCTACATTAATTACGTTGTTATTCCTATTTAAAAAAAAAAAATGTTTCATTTTTGTTTGTTTATACTACCCTTACCCACAGACAAGCAGCAGCTCTTGTGGGGTGAGGTTCCTTTTTATCAATTATTTCTTTGTAAACTGTACCGAAGTAAATTTAACTAAAATATAATCCATTTATAACTCTGTTATACTACGTCCGCCCTTCATTGTATCAAGAATTTATAGGGTTGGGGGATGAGAATCTGTGACTGAGACCTCCTACTGAAACATTTTAGATTCATTCCTATTAGTTCCGTCTAAGTTTACAGAGGGCGCCATGCGTTTTATGTGGGAATTTCTACTCAGTTTTCAGCCTAAAATTAAACGAAATTAAACTAAACTACTTTGTAGTTAATTATTATTTAGTTTAGCTTAGTGGTAATTTAGTTTACTTTAGATTTGGGCTGAAAAATGAGCAAAAATTACCAGATGAAATGCGTGGCGCCCTCTGAAAACTCGGATGTGACTAATAGGAATGAATGTAACACGTTTCAATAGACACTTTTAAAGTTACAAATTCTCCTCCCCAACCCTATAAATTCTTGATTATATTGATTTATGGTTATATTTATTCCTATTTTCAGTACAGTTTACAGAATATTTTATTGCCCAAGGTCAGGGCCAAGCAAATCGGTAAAGAAATTCGTCTTTGTAAGCATTATTGTCCCACTTTTGCTTGTCTTTCCACTCCTGCTACATTTAAATCATGTTGTTTATTGAATTAGGCCGGGCCGACATTTATTTTTGTAGTGGGGAGAGAAGCCTGTTCTGTTCTTAATGAAGAATTATTTGTTATTCTTGTTCTTGGCCAGTTTAGGACTTTTGTGGCATCTCTTTATGTAGCATAAGAAATCCTGTTGTGTTGGCTGGATGAGGAATATCTATAGTGTCCGCGGCCTATCTTGAGTTCGTCCCAGAACGACACAGATACTCAATTGTATGTTTTTGGTAGCAGAGTGCCTTGTTGATATCCAATATGGTTACAAAAACAATGGCGGCCGTCGATTAATGCCGTTTCCTCCAGGAAAAAGGAACCGCTCATAAAAAACCCATAAGACTCAAGATAAACCGCGTACACAATACTCTCTTGGGATTTTTTCAAGATTGGCTGAAATCTTACAAGTGTTCTACAATAATTATTAAAATGAAAAAAAAAAAAAACTGCCACAAAAGGGGGCATAATACCACGTCAGGCAAAGATGTACAACAATTTGTGTAAAACTTGATCTTCGCAACACAAACTTCTGAAAAGGATTCCCGCTAAGTTTTTTGGCCATTTCAAGTCGTGATATCCAACGGCAAGCTCTTTCGCTGGGAAGAAGTGGTGTTAGCCCATTTGAGTGTTGTTCACACCAACCATACTCATTGCTTCTTTTTTTTTTTTTTGGGGGGGGGGGGAGGAGGGAGCGTGTCATTATTCCTCCTGAATAGCATTCGTGTCATCGGCAACTTACGGTCCGTGCCGTACTTGTTGAGTGTCACCATTTTCCGCGATGCATAGCGCGTCAACTGGGCGATGATTCTGTCGTCCTGTCCGGGGCTTTTCTGTTTGTGCAAGAGGAACAGATATACGATGAAATCTTGATCTGGGGCTTCCTTAACATCTCTGTAATGTGTGGCGCAGCCCGGACCATTGCACTGTGGCTGAGGTGGTGCCAATGGTGCCAAAAATTTGAAATTTGCCTAACGCGCTATTTTCAGAAATTTCACTTGACATTATTGAAGTCTCCGTCAGTGGGGTTACCTTGACGAAAGAGCTTGGCGTTTGCTATCACGACTTCAAACGATCAAAAACCTTGGTGGCAATCCTTAATGAATTTTGTTTGCAGAAATATTAGGTTTTTTTTTTCGGTCCAAATTGATTAGACTCAGTTTATTCTTTTTTCTAGCAATTTGGCATCTTTGTTGTGGGGTTTAAATCTGGATTTAGTGGACCGTAAATTAACGAAAAGTAACGATGAAACGATAACGTAACGATAACGTCATCTAGATGGCTGTTCGGTATCGTATCGGTCGGGTCTGAATCATTTTAATATTGGTTAAAAATAGTTACTTTGTCGATAATTTCGCAAAACATCACCGATTTGTATACGTTATATTATTTGACGCAATTTAATGCGCTATATTATTTGAATTGTTTTAAGACAGCTTTCGCCTGGTTCTTGTCTCAAATCAATAAATTAAGACTTACTTAAGTTAAGTCAATACTGAAGTACATCCGATGACGTTACGTTTGGAAACCAGAAAAAAACATGTTAAATTTGTCTGTCGTTTTGCAGACTACTTTTTTTGTTTCACAAAAAAAAATTATGCAGTGAAACAAAAATCATGTTGTAGGTGAGTTTGGTTGTATTGAAGGGATGACAATTACAAACATCGGTTCCCGTAAATACATCTAAAACACAATTTAATTTTCAGCTGTAAGTCTTTAGTCCTTGATCACCAACACAAAACGACAAGAAATGAGCGTGACGCTAAAATAAGGCAGAGGCCATACTTAGAAATAAAACGGATAAAGAAGACTGAAAATACGGGAGTTCATAACAGAGTTTTTGGTAGTCTTCAGCCATCTTGGAATGACGTCACACGAACTGTACCATTCTGTCGGACTGGTAATTGCTTAAACATTTGATCCACTTTTCAGCGTTTGGACAATTTTTAATCTCAAAGAACAACCTTAACGAATGTGGTGGCTACTAAGCACTCATCTAGTTCATGTTAGCAACACTCAAATCCTATGATGTTAGTTAGCATGACTCAAACCCTATATCACGAGCCAGTGGGAAAGATTAGGCTCGAGTTGAAGGTTTATTCCATCTCCATTAACAACGGTTGAGTAACGAACATCATTAAAAATTTTCCAAACGCCGAAAAGTCGATCAATTTGTTTAAGCAGTTACCAGTCAACATGGTACATACAGTTCGTGTGACGTCATTTCTAGATGGCTGACGAGTAGAAAACCTCTCGTTTACGAACTCCTGTATTTTAAGCGTCTTATCTCCTTTATTTGTACTAGTATGGCTGTTGTCTTATTTTAGCATCACGCTCATTTCTTGTCCTTTTGTGTAGATGATCAAGCTCTGAAGACTCGTGGCCGAAAATTAAATTTTTGTTTTGGATGCACCTGCGGGAACTTGTCAGTGACGTACCTTCAATATACCAAATTATGCGGTTTATCATTTCCATCGATCATATAGTAATACCAATCATTTTTCGATAATCTACGATACATTCCGAACTAAAAAACAGCGAGCGCTTCCGTTAAATTGTTGTTGTTGTTGTTTTTTATCAGCTGGGGAATGCAACGAGGGGTTGAGAAAATTTATCCGTACTACTTAAAGGCCAGATCTGTCTATTTACCACTTGTGTATTTACAATAAGACGTCCTTTTCAATCGTGTACGTACAAAAAGGACTATTCAAAGAACGACGCAATAAACAGACAGAATTTGAGATTTACCAATTTTAGTACCATTTCTTCCCACAAGATGCCGCTGTTAGCAATGTGCGTTGATCTACCTGCAGTTTAAAAAAATCGTGCATTTTTTAAAGAAGTTATGTTTTTGTCTTTTTTTATCAAATTTTTGGTCTTTTCAGGAAAAAAATAAAAAATGAACGCATACAAATTTAAATCAGTTAACACATTTTGCTAACAACGGCATCTAGTAGCAAGAAATGGTACTCAAATTGGTAAACCTCAATTTTTTTTTTCTTTTTATTGCGTAATTTCCCTGAATTATAATCATTGCCGAGTTCGTAAGTTTGGTGTTTTGAGAGCCAGCCTCACCGAAACCCACTTGTCAGCTGATGAACTTCAATCTACAAATAGGTCATGGAATGCGTGTGGAAAACTTGGTGTGAATCGGATAGAGGGTTCAAAAGTTATCGTGCAGACTGACTGACAGACATCAGTGAACAACCTTTGCCCGTCGGTACTTTTAACACCATTCGATAGGAAACGATCAAAAATACTGTCGCTTTATTTGGTCAGTCTGAATAAGACGCCAGGCCGATGGACCAGGGCAGGGAGAGGGGAAAGTATCCATTACTGATATCTTGGTAAGGGCATTTAATGTTTATGTTCGACCTATTGTCGAATATGCCAGTCAGGTTTGGTCTCCACACTTAGTGAAAGATATTAAAGCAGTTGAATCCAGGGAACTTTTACTAATTTTCTTCGCGGTTTCAATAACGTACCATACAAACAGCGGTTAAAACGTTAGCCTCTTTTGAACTGAGACGATTTACAAGCAGATCTATGTCTTACTTTCTCCATTCTACACGAACTATTAGATGCAGACCCCAAAAAGGTTTTTCTGTGCCCGGGGTAATGGTATACCAGAGGACACCCATTTAAACTTACCGTCGCAAAAATGAAGAGACCGTACAAAGTTATTCTAGTCGCAAACCTTGTAGTACGGCCATAGGATTCCTTGACGTCCGAGTTGGTGATGTCGCGTAGTCTTCATCAGTTCAAACGGGGTCTCAGAAAAGTTGATCTTTCCATGTTTTTAAAGTATTTCTGATCTTACTTCATCTATCTATACTTTAACTTTTATTCAGCAATGTGTGCGATGACGCAGCCCACTGGGTCTAAGAATTACAATCTTGATTAAAATTACTAGGGGCTGGTATTAGAGGATATAATGTTTTATCCATTCCTGTTTCCTTTTACCACTGTTTTCGGTAATAAAGCTGTTATATTATTATTATTACTGTAAACGAGCGAGGACTAATAGCGACAGCAAGCTCTGATTGGCTGTTGTGTTCCTACGTCATCAGCTTCGGACAGTAAGAACGAAAGAGATACGGGCGATCATCTAATAGCTCGCGCCTGACAAGGGAACATAAGCGCCATATCATACCATAATTGGGAACCACGAGGAAAAAGTGCAAGGCCAATTACTGAGTTTGAATAGCTGCACTCCGCAGTGCAGCGAGAAGTGGAAAAACACGAGGTAGGGAAAAGTGAAAAAAATGGCTGACAGGGTGAATTCAAATACGACCCATTCGTCCTACCACACGTTGCGGAGGATGTTGCCCACCAAGGGAGTGGGGTAGGGTGCGGGGGGGGGGGGACTTGATAGCACCACTTAGCACTTAGCACATGCCCTCCTTAAACGCCGAATTACCAGATAGTTTATACCTTTAACTCCCCAAAATCATCATTAGTTCTTAATTAAACTATAGTTACAACCTGACGTATCATCGGCCATAAACGGCTACAAGCATTATTTAGCACGTGGCATGCGCTTGTTCAATTCCCCTCTTAGTCTGACATTTTAGCCGAAAAGGGAACGGAATAAGTTTTAATTTGTGTTTCATGTTCATTTATTTGTTTATTTTGCGCACTTTTATTCAAGAACGGAGAAAGCCTTGATATTAAACCCGCCCACGCACTGAGCGACTTGTTCGCGCGGCCAGGTCGCTGCAGCCAATAAGAATGCTTACCGTTTATGTAAAATCACGCACTAATCATTTTCATTGGCTGCAGCACCCTGGTCGCGCGGCCAAGTCGTTCAGTGCGCGGGCAGCCTAAACACATTTTCTAAAATCAAAAGATTTTTAATGTTAAGCAGCCACGCGACTATGGCACCATACTTGACATTTACTTGAATACTGAATTTTTTTGTAACAAGTAAACGTGGAAAAAGCAAAATTATTAAGGATAACTGCTTACATAACACAATGTACGTCAGGTTTTGAAGGTTTTCCGAAGATAAGTAGAGCTAACAAAATTCCTAAATTATTTAATAGTATATTATCCCTGACGAATTAATGTATCAGTAACCAGTTTAGCATTTGGTAACTGGAAAAGTAAAGAAATTAATAAAACATGGTTGTTACAGGTATCCATAGATTTGTTGGTAAATTTGTCTGTTTTTTTTTTTTTTTAGTTAAGTTTGCGTGGCACTAGTGTTTTGTGTGGCTGTACCGTTTTTTATTTTTGATTTGTTGTATTTGACATACTTGTGGAGTTACATTGTGCAGGTTAAATGTAACAAATTTCTTCTTAATCTACTCGGCAAGACAAATTCGTGTCGAACTAATGCAGATTTCAGGAATAAACATACTTTATTGCCATATAGCTTTGTACGAAAAATAATGCTGTTTTTTTTTCTGTTCTATCTCAATTTAAAACCAAAAGTAGCGAAACCGAAAACCAACGTGAAAAAGCATTAAAAAGTGAAACTTCACCACCCACTAAGGCCGAGCATCTCGTTGTAAAAAAAAAATGATGTTGGCTGATTTAAGCGGCGTGTCAACTGTAATTCATATCAGTAACGTGCCTCTGAATACTGAGGGAATTTTTTTTTAAACATTCTTCCACACCCTTCCATAGCCCCTTCCCCTACCTTCAACCCTACCCATCTGATATTCAACGGCCGCGTTGCGTATACCTGCTCTGCGTAAACTGCAATGAAAAATTGGTCTGCGTAATCTAGAAGACATGTAAATGATTCCATGCGTGAGGTGGTGGAGGGGGGAGGGTAGGGCGTGTTGGTGGGAGCAGGGAGGGTTCCTTATCTTTCGTTATTGCCCCCCTCCCCCCCCCCCGCACCCTTGCCGTATTTTTTATCTGCTCTCGTACTTTTCTTAGACGATAGCGTACACTTTTCAAGTGGGTGTAGAATTCCGTGCCAGAGTATGACAAAGTTTTGTTGCAGTCGTATGGTGTGTTCTGGACGGCGGCAGAGCGTCATTTCGTACTGGTTGTTGGATGTCATGGTTGTACCGATAAACATTACGATACGATAATAACCCTTTTTTTCAATTATTTTTGTAAATAATTAAGATATTAAGAACGATTGCGCCCCTGTCGTGATTTTTATTAAGGGACGTTTGGTATTTTGTGCTAGGGAATCTTTTCGGTTCCTCATTGTGAGCGTCGTGGAGGTCCCCCCCCCCCTTTTTTTATTTTTGTAAAGGACAGGGTGTTATACTAGAAGCCGCCAGTAAAAACAAATTTGTGCGGCTTAAGAAAAAAAGGAAAACACAAACTAAAATAATTATTCTTTACTTGAAATTAACAAAGGATTGCTATTATAAGCAACCTCTAAAGACAAGTGCATGTAGCATCAGGTAAACAGGAAAAGAAAAACAAAACCAAATTAATTATTCTACTTGAATTTAACAAAGCATGGGCTGTTCAGTATCAGACTTTCTTGATAGGCCTAGTATTCAACTGATATTACTTTTTATTGCTTCCAATAAACTTAGAAAGGTTCCTTTCACATATGGTTCCGCTCAATATGTAGTTGAATTAACAATCGAAGATAGACCCCCCCCCCCCTCCCCCCTAGGGAAGATTAACCTAACGAGTTACAGAACGAAATGACCAGTGAATGTTAACCTTATCGTCTTTGGAAACGAAATTACCAGTGAATGTTGATCTTCTCGTCTTTGGAAACGAAATTACCAGTGAATTTCAACTTTATCGTCTTTAGAAACGAAATTACCAGTGAATGTTAACCTTATCGTTTTTAGAAACAAAATTACCAGTGAATGTTAACCTTGTCGTCTTTAGAAACGAAATTACCAGTGAATGTTTACCTTATCGTCTTTAGAAACGAGAAACGAAATTGCCAGTGAATATTAACCTTGTCGTCTTTAGAAACGGGAAACGAAATTACCAGTGAATG
>JAHWFP010094223.1:21475-37132 GCA_023313725.1 Lithobius niger | reverse complement strand
GAAACGGGAAACGAAATTACCAGTGAATGTTAACTTTATCGTCTTTATAAACGGGGAACTAAATTACCAGTGAATGTTAACCTTATTGTCTTTAGAGACGGGAATCGAAATTACCAGTCAATGTTAACCTTGTCGTCTTTAGAAACGAGAAACGAAATTATCAGTGAATGTTAACCTTGTCGCCTTTAGAAACGAGAAACGAAATTACCAGTCATTGTTAACCTTATCGTCTTTAGAAACGGGAAACGAAATTACCAGTGAATGTTGATCTTGTCGTCTTTATTGAATCCATTATGTTCTTCAGTAATCTCTAACCATATGAGTGTTTGTGGATTGTTTTTAACCATTCAGTGAAATGTGTTGATTTTGGTGGTTGATCAAAGTAGTTAACTACGCCTTTTGTATTGGAGAGTCCCAGGACTGCACCCCTACTTGGGTTCAGGGAAGTGTTTTTCGACGTATGCTCTGGCCAGTGTGACCGGATCAGAATTTGGAATTCTGCTACCAGAATTCCTCAAAAAATGCTACGTAGCATATTACAGGAAATAAAAAAAAAAGAAATGCTACCAATACGCCCAAATTTAAAGATTAATATGAATTAAAACATAAATTGTATACAAGTCTGGGTTGGAGCGGACTGAAATTGGCTACCATCGCAGGTAAGAACAAAAGTAAAAGTCAGCACCGCCGTTACTCCGCCGTTGCACTCTAAAAAGCAAATGCAACGTGTGCCACCACGAAAGAAAAAAGTGATCTTCGCGCCGCTGTAGAATGATTTATTGGCGCGCACCTACGTCTCGATGGTGAAAAAGTATCGTGTGCACGACCGTAGAATTTTTTTTTCAATTATTTAGACCTTAGATGCCAAATACCATAACTTATTTTGTAGAACCGTTGCAGGTGTAAAACGTTGGAATTTTTTAAGCCGTTGAGATCAGCAGTGTGTATGTTATAGTAATGTTCTGCAACCGTATAAAAGCACGCTGCGTAGCTACCCTTCTTGAACAGTGGCAACAAAGATAACGTCGCTCTATTTTTCTGTAAGGGTACTACAGAAAAGTAATTAAACTACAACAACTGAAACCATGTGGCAAGTATTTGTGTACGTAGTTTATAAAGTTCGGTTGGGTATTGCGGTTTAATTGTGTACAATTCGTGAATGCCGATGTAATCACTGCTTGGCTATTTCCAGTTTCCAGTTAAGCTAGCCAGGCACTTAAGGATAAAGGTAACGAATACTGCAGTAGCATGGACAGACATTCGGGTGGGCAGGGGCAACTTTCAGTTAAAAGGCCCGCTAACAGGTGTATTCCAAAAATCCACTCAAGTGTGAGTGGGGCTGAATGTGAGTATAGGGTCAAAACACATCTATATAGAAATACCCTCAGACGTTAGAACACTCACATTTGCTTTTGTGGCTGTACTAAAATAGTTGACTCTTACCTCCGATGTTTGCACTCACATTTGCCCTCTCACACTCTCACTTGAGAGGATATTTGGAAACGGCAGTAAGGCTTTATTTTTCTGGGTACCTTTTTTTTTTTTGCTTGTCACTCACATTTTTTACCATTTTTTACCCCTTTCTTGGGCTTTCAGGATTTCTTTTTGCCCTTTTTATGGCTCTAGACCCTTTTTCCTTGCTACGACCAGTATTTTTCAGTACAGAAAAGCAAAATAGGGCATGTTTTTTCTTCAAAAATGGTAAAAAGGGTATTTTTTTCCAAAAAGGCAGGGACAATGCCCCCTGGGGCCACTGGACTATAGCCGTGCGAAGAACAGATCTTTCCCTGTCTAAACCAAAAGTGGCCTGACTGTGCACGTTCTGGTTTCAAACAGCTTACTTATACATAACTTGCCTGAAATGAACAAACAAATTGCGTAAATCTGTTCGTTTATTTATTTCATTTCTGTTTGTATAGGAATTCAAAGAATGTAACCAATGTAAATTCCTGGCCCTAACACGTCACACGCAGTGAAGTAATAAGTTAGCGAGTGATAAACAGTGTAGTTTGCTCGTTAATGTTTACGACAGTTCACGCGTGGCTCGTTAATGTAAACTGAGCACATTACAGTCTGAGCTGGCGTATATTGACATTGGCAAGGTTAGTTTCAAAAGTTGTAAGGCTAGGTTACAAATGGAGCGAAGCGACTGTACCAACCCGTGTTGCGTTGGAGACAGCGTTGTAGCCCATCTTGTTTCTTTGTTGATTTGCTTTCGTAGCGCGGCGCTGGATGGCGTTGACGGCGGTGGTGACAAGCGGTTTTCCGACCTTGGTTTTCCACTTGGGGCCGATGGCCTTTTCGCGCTTCTAAAACTACTGGTGAGCAGCTCACACCACCTGTGCATTTTATCACCTTGGTTATTCCTCAACAACATGTCCGATTTTAAAATGATTGTCTGTCTGAACCACTTCTGGATGTTACGCTATCAATGTGCAAAATCTGGTTTTAATTGATGCATAGGCTATTTCGTGATGCGGATACAATGGTTGCATTGGAGTAGATTCATAAACGGACCGCCCCTTCAATAAGCCAATCAATGGTCAGTCTTCCCGGCTCCTTCTTAATTTTTTTTGTGTTTTTGAGTTTTAGGCCAGGCAGTGCCGCAATTAGGGGTGGTGCAAAGGGTGCCTTCGGGCCCAGGAGGCCCAAAATTCATCATCAGGGGGCCAAAAAGGGGCAACATTTAATGGTGTTTGGTCTTGTTTGGGAGCCCCTTTGTTCCCAAAAATTGTGTACTTGTTGAGGAGGAGGGCCAGCATTTGGCCCTTGCACCCCTCCTTCACTCCCTTCAGTGACGGCGTAAAGGGTGGGCCAGAGTGGGCCATGATCCCCCCCTCCAAATATTTCACGCTCTCTCCCTCACCCCCACCGCCCTCCCCCTGGCCCCAACACTCAGGTCACCACCAGAAAATAAAACTAAAAAAAAATTGACATCAAATGAATAAACTGAGCTTTTATTTTGTTTTAATAATTTATATTGATTTATTTGTTTATTTTTTTTTTTAGCAACTTTGCAATAATATATTTTGTGTGTTTATGGGACGTATTTTTTCCCCCAAAAATTGGACTGCATGGAAGTTTTAGTTGAATAAACGGAATACAAGTGCCTAATATGACGGCGTTGAAAAAAGTCCCTGGCCCACTCTGTTTCCAGATATGCCCCCGTGCCCCCCCCCCCCCCCAAAAAAAAAAAAAAACAATCCAGTCCTGACGCCGTCACTGGCCTCCTTGGAAAACGATAGCTGCTGCATTGAGGCCAGGTTTAATCACAATATAAAAAATAAAAGGAATGCGCGTTTCTGATTTTTATTGGAGCCATTTATTTGATATTCCCTGCGAAAATGAAGGATATCGGCTTAAGTGGACAAGTTTTACCCTAAATTTATTCCTACCGCCTGCGCGTTTGCAAAATGACCAACAATAGCGTCACCTTTGTAAATTAACTTTCTGCCGAAACTGTACCCTGACGTTAGTAAATCCCATTTTTCAACCCCCACTCCTGACATTCCCACACACGGCGTGGTATTTGCTTACAATAGCCGAAAAGTGATGCAATTAATTATTCCCCCACTTCTCGCAAACCACAATCGCTCCTTTGTTTCCCCGCCAAAACGAACTCGTTAGCGAGAACGTTTTGAGATCGTTGTTTCGAGTTTTCGCCACGGGGAGGTGCTGTGCGCATTCTTTAGTTATCAATGGCGGTATTCAAAGGGCTCAGGAACTTCGTTGCCTTCTTAAGAGAAATATTTTTTCTCCAAGATTATTTTTATTTGATGGCGTTTATTTATTTTTATGTTTTCATTTGACCGTTTGTGCTCAGTGTTTATTTATGCTTTTTTATTATTATTTTGGCAAAATTTTTTCTTCCTGCTCTGTGAGGCGCCGACCCCACGTAAGCTACTCTTATCGTTATCACCCTCGGCTCAGACATGATGTATGGTTTCCCCAAGAATAATGACCTTTTTTAATTTTTTTTCCCCCATTTGATTATTTTTGGTTGCATTCGTGTGGTTTTTTTCTCTTGTTACTGCTTTATTCACAGTCTTTTTTCATAAGGACGAAATTTTGAAACGCAAATAAGAAGCAGCGACTACCTAGTCGCAACCGGTACACTGTACACGTCTGTTTTGAGCACTTCCGTTTTATACCTCCGGGTTTTTTTTTAAACTTAGTTTTAACTAATTTTTGCACGCCGAACCTAATGGTAAAAACAGTTTCTCTTTATCTGGTACCGTTTCTTAGATAATGGGCTCACTTGTTGTTCACGTTCGTCCACTTTCGAGCCACTTCCGCTTCATATTTCCGTTTTTTTTTTCCTTTTAACTAATTTTGGACGCTTAATCTAATGGTGAAAATCGTTTGTCTCTATCTGTTACCGTTCCGGATTAAAAAAAGCAACGGACGGACAAAATCGTTGCTTTCGCTGTTCAGAATATCACAAAGTGTAACTTTAAACCTAAAATCTTAATAACAATTATTTACTCACCAATAAATGCGCGCACAGCTTCCCTATGTCCGGAGGCGGACGTAAGACAATGGTTACAATATCAGGGATGCTGCCAGTGTTCAAATATGTGAACAATTAAAAAATTGGCTATTAGTAAACAATTTGAAAAATTTTGAAATTTAAAAATTTGAAAAAAAACGAACAGTGCTGTGAAATAATGAAAAATATGAAAAGTATGTGAATGTGAAAAAACGTGCAAAAGCAAGTACCCCGGCAGCAATATGGAATGGACCAGGTGAATTGTGGCCTGAGTGATGTTGTTGAAGCCAAACCAAATACTGTAACTTTGTTTTTCAGTTTCTTTTTTTAAAACTAATGTTTATTACCAGGAGTGGTGAAGGAGGAGATTTCCAACAAAGTTCTGCTTTGTTCCACCGTCCTGACCCCTTGTGGCGAGTTGTCGAACAATTGTACGTTTTAGTCTTCTAAACAGCCGAAACGGCCAGGAAAGACAACAGTGACGACTTTGTCCGTCCATACGTCGCCTTTTTCATTGGTAATGAAGTTTAAACGTCTAATTTGCTTCCTCGTAGCTAATGGGTTCTCTCGGTGTAACTCAATGAAATAACATTTAATCGTCGTCGCATTTAACTACTGCAGGAAGACACACAACCGCAAAAAACCAAAACGATTTCGTTAACGAAACACATTAGTTCATTAAAAAAATAATAAAAAAACTCTCGACAACGTGTTACATGAATGAATGAATATGCCTACTCTCGGACCCAATTCTCCGTTAGTTGCTACTTAGGAAATTAAAACGGTAGGTAAAAAAAATTAGGCTTAAAATCATGTTGTTACGGCAACATGTAGTCTCGACACCGTGTTGCATAAATGAATAGGTCTACTCTCGAACCCAATTCTCCGCAATACTTAACGAAATTAAAACTGCTCGTAAAATTAGACATAAAAGCTGACAATTACGCCTAAAATCTAAAACTAGGCTTAAAAGCTAACCCATTTTTAACCGGCGAATGTGGCGGTTTACTATACTTTTAGATTATGTAATACAGATCGCTTTTGCAGTGCGTGATAGAGGTGCGCGCCTCAACATTTCGTTGAAAAAGTGGCGGCAGTGGACAGAAGACCGGTTGTGACTAGGTAGTCGCTTGTTTATTTTTGCAGAAAACGTACGTTAAAAATTACGGTGTAATATGTTTTTATCTAATAAACAGGTGTGAAAAATACCCTTTTGCTGCGTGTAGTCCAAACATGTGCCATTTCGCGAGAAGAAGCGTTTAAACTAACTTAAAACGAAGAAGGCGTTTGCTTCTCGAACAAAGGCCGTCTGGTTTAGAAGTTATGTATCTTGTCCGCCGATTTTACACCAGTTCTCGTTTGTGCAAGGAAGTCGAAGCCCCTTAGCACTGTTCTGGTAAAAGTAAGATTTTGGGGATGTTAAATCAACTGGTCCTGAAGCAAGGAGCCGAAACACCTGCTTCTGTCCCAGACGGCCTTGTGCAAACGGCTGAATACAAAGCGATTGTTACATGGACTGACGTGCGTGGCATTTATTCGCTCCCAAAGTACTTACTGTTGCAGCGCAAATAGAGCTTTGTCTGTCTGGAAAGGGCAACAAATACCTAGAGGCGCGGAAATTTGCTACCCTCTGGGACACCCAAATCCCATTGGGACAGGTGATCCTCCTGCAAAACCATTAGACAAACGGAGGGCATCACGTGGTCCTGTGTTTGTCTCTGTCATATCAAAAACCAAAATTGGTAAAAGGGACCGCCAAGTTCCGAACAGTTCGGCCCTTCAAAGGAGTGATATCATCACACCAAAACATTTGCCAAGTTAATCGCACCGACTTATAGTTCGAAGGTAAAATGAAAACTAGAACATTGCTACTTTCGTAATAGCAATATTCACGTTTTCATTTAACGTCCAAAGTACTATTCGGTGCGATTGACTTGGCGAATGTTTTGGTAGCGTTGATATCAGTCCTTTGAAGGGCCGAACCGTTCGGAAATTAGCGGCTCCGATTTACCGAGCTTTTCCATATTTCTGGGGCAGCCAAATCTACGAAAACGATGAAATTATCTCACATTATAAAACCGGGGTTCATCGACTTCACGATACGCGATTGGGGTTGGAACTACGATGCAGAATTTAACGTCATATTCGGGAAAAGGAGGCTGTACGCGCTGTGAGCTATCTGTAGTAACATTACTCCCGTTGCCTCTATGTCGGCGGTGATGTTTTTGCCGTTTAAGCCTAATGGCGCGAAGCCACCGATTCACAACCGCAGATAGCGCTTATTCCTCCGCCAGCCAGGCAGGGGGAGGAGTTGGGAAAGGAAAGAGGGCGAGGTACAGAGGGGGTAAACGAGAGCCGATTTTCTTTTGTGTTTGAGGTGACACGTTATTCATAATACGACTTGATATCAGGAGTTGCAATCGCTCGTCGCCATTGTTGTTGGCTGCGGAGCTGCTCTTAATGACTGCGGAGGCAGTTTATATTGAAAAATGAAGGGAAGTCCTATGAAGAAAAAAAAATCGTAGTTAAAAAAAAATTCCTTCCTAAAGTTTCGACTCGAGGGTGATTTTCATTATCTTTCCGTTTTTGTATTGATTCGTTGCGATGGTTTTTAGAATTTTTTTTCTGCTGTTGTTAAGAAATGCGGTTCCTTACACGCCGTCCTGCAGGCAAAGCGGATGTTGAAGCGATGCATTCTTGATGATTCCTGCAGAAGCTCGTTGTTTTAGTTGTGAAATTACTTACAGGTATTTTCTGTGAAGGTCTGGCCAATACTAGGATGAATGTAGGCCCTTTTTAATGATGGGGGCTAGTATGAATTTGGTATTTTGTTTAGGTTTCGATGCCCTTTTGTGTGACTGAATTCTAGAGTTATCTTTGGTTGTGTAACGAATTGATTGAAAATGCCAAAATTAGCCCGAAACGTCTTATTTAAAATTTTGTAAAATTATTTAATGTCCTGTGTGCCTTTTTGCATCTTGCTGGCTTGCTGTTCTGTGCAACAGAAGCTAGGTTAGGTACGAATGAATTGTGCTTTTATTAGGGCCGCGACCCGTAGTCATGCACCCACAGCAAACAATACAACAATTACAACCAACCAATACAACCAAACAACCAATACAACCAATACATCAAACTAGTCCTCGTAACTGACAGCCGTAGTAACTAGCATCAACACAATTACAACTTCATCTACTTCATTTAGGTAGAAAATGTTCGAAGAATGATAACAAGATTTTTTTTTTTTAAATTTGCATTAGCGTGTAGACTTACATATGTGTATGCAGGGAGTGGTGCTGGTGTGACAAATGTGATAAAATGTGAGAAATACTAACCACGGTGCGACACAAACATATATAGGCAAACCGCGTAAACTCAAGTAAAAACAATCAACTTATCTGCTCTAACGTTTGTCCCAGAATTAAGTGTGTCTGTGGTTAATTTGCATGAAGTGCAACAGGCTGTTTACATGATAGCAAGACGCCGTCTTGCAGTTACGTAATCTGTAAGTGCACTCTCCTAATAGCCGCCTAAACCCGGGAATTAGACGGGCGCCAACAGAAGTGCATGAACGGCTCCCACTGGCCCAATCAATTGGATCCGGTTCTGTGCAGTACAGCGGGTCACGTGACGTAAAGCCAGGTCCAAGGACAACAGTTAGCCAGTTGGTGTTGGAAAGGCAGCTGGAAAGGTCGTCTCTCCAAATACTATGCTGGAGCTGATCAGGCTTCTAAACCTTGATTCAGTGCCTAATATGTGAACTCTATGTGCAGAAACTCTAGCTGCACAGTAAGGAGTGAATTGTGCTTGAGCTTTGACTTGAAAACAATCGTTCACTCCCTGAGTCATCACATATTTTGGAGGCCTGCCTGGATTGAATCTAAACCTTCGGGATAGGTAATTCATGTTTCTAAATCATCGGGATAGAAAAGCCGAACAGTCTTGATAGGAAATTTGAGCGAATTTTTTTTCTTACTTGGTCGGTAGAAAAAATTGCGACAATTATGGTGGAGTTATTCTAGAAACTAAAAAGATCTGGAATAATGCTTCATATTTTGGGGGCAGTCTGTAGATCGTACGTACAGTAGCCAGAATTATTATTTTTTTTGTAAAGGTTGTAAAGCTTTGGTGGAGACAAGAGTTTCTCCGAGTCCCGGTTGTTCAATAAATTATCATCCAGATAAGTGCTTACTGTGATCTGGTTTTGATGAAGATGAGCCAAGATGGGTTTCAGTAAGAGGGTGAAGATTCTGGGTGCTGCATTCAGGCCGAAGGGAAGGCTCTGGAAATCGTAGACTCTATTCTTGTACATGAAGTGGAATAGATGATGAACTGATACATGAAATGGAACGTTAAGGTATGTGTCCCCCAGGTTTATTGATATGGTCCAGTCGCTGGGGATTAATGATTGGTGAATGGTGTGGAGAGTTTCCATTTTTTAAGTAACAATTTTCCATTATGCGGTTGTGCGGTTTGAGGTTGAAGATGACTGTTTCGCTGCCTGATTTCTTCGGTCGAAGGAAGATTGAGCTGCAGAAACCCGGTCTTAGTGGGTTGGAGATTTCTTTTATGGGGCCTTTCGTTAGGAAGGCTTTTATTTCTATTGAGAGGCGACTGTTTGCTGGAGGTGCAAACTTACACGGAGGGGGAGAAATGAGTGCTGGTTTGTGAGTGAAGGTGGATCAGAAGCCTTGGTGGATTATGGAGAGAATTTGTTGAAGGTAGGTTTTTCCCAAGCCGATAGAAAGTGGCAAAGACGGCCTCCTACTGGTAGCGACGAAAAAGATTTTGCATCATTGGTTGCTGCAAGGTTTCTCTTTCGTTCATGGAGAAGTAGCGGCTGCGTCTGACGGGAGTGGCACTGAGGATACTTCGTCCTTTGCCTCTGTGGGATGGCTTACTATGAAACGAGTGGTTGTCGTTGTGGTATTAGCTGTAGGAGTTCTCTTCGTTGTTCTGGTGTTGTCTTGGGTTTGGCCAGTTGTCATTGTTGCTTTGGTGAAACGGTGTGAAAGGTTTAGAGAAAGGTTTCTGCTGTGTTTCGGCTTGGATTATTTCGGTTTCCGTGATACGTCAAGATGTGATGCCAGTTTGGGGATTAAACCACGAAAGAGCCTGTCAGACTCATGAATGGGTTGGTCTCTTAGTTGATGCTTGGTGGAGCCATTGAAATTCGTGGCCGTTTGTAGAGCAATGTCTCGCAGAAGAAGGGAAGAGTTAAAAAGGGCCTTCGTGAGCCAGCCCATCGAGTGAAAGGTCGCAAAGCAGGCCTTCTGGAACAGCTGGGGGGATGAGTGAGGAGAGGTATTTGACTTCAGCTGGACTTGGTCCGGAGGAAGCTACTCACAACGTGTGTTGACAGCCATGTTGAGAACGCCAGCCTGGGAAGCGGCACGTAGGCCTAGACGAAGCAGTTTGTCACTGTCATGAAGGGTGTAGCATGGAATTTCGGCTTTCTTTGGAAGCTGAAGGGCAGCTCCAAAATCCATCTTCGTCTCGGTGGTAAGGAATTCGGAACTGAGTGTAGGTGTCGAAATTTCTTGTGTTGGCAGAGCCATCGCCAAAAGGCTTAAAAAAAAAACAGGTTTTACGACCAGGGCAAGAAGGTGGAGGTTTCTTGTTGAGTTCGAGCGATTCGCCTTTCCCCAGGAGGGTACCGCTGTTCTGCTGAAGATTCATTATAAGTATGGTTCACTGGCCAAGGACAGCACGTCGTTTGAAGTTGCAACCATGCAGGCCAAATGCAAAACCTGTTGACAAACCCGATTGATAGTTGGGGCTTGATTGGAGGTGGATGGCTTATGGTAGCAATCTGGAATAGTGTCTTTTACCGTTTTAAGAAGGTCTAAAAAAGTGATGGTATAGGGAGTTTCTTCCCCTTGTGGAACATCTGGAAAATGGGCGCCATGGTTAGAGTCCTTTACTCTTGAGCCGATGAAAGGTTGGTCCACAGGAGCCTTTCTTTGTAAAGTCGAAGCGGAATCAAGGTCAGTTTCATCGTCGTGATGTGAAAGCGGGCATGGATACGTTGACGAGCGTGGAAGTGGATCTGAAGGCCAGTGAAAGGGAGAGGCCCGGGAGGATGGTTTCGACAGAGAAGATCAATGTTTCTTTGCAGGAGGAGGCTGGGACGAAAGAGAACGTGTTTGGTTAGTTTTACTTGGTGCAGCCCCAACCTAGTCATTGGTGTAGGACTGCTTCACAGAAGGTGTGGCTGATGCCGGAGGATTGATTTGGGTATTTCGGTAATGTAAATCTCGGATAGCACGATCTATTAGACAGTTAACATGGCTGCGCAAAGAAAAGTGGCTTGAGTGCCGAGTCTGCACTGTTGAATGCCACAAAGAGTGTGATGACCGATCAATCGTCGAAACGGGGTAGGTGTGTGCCCGCTGGTGGAATTTCTTTGAAGAGTGATGCTTTAACTTGCGCTTAAGCTTGGAATAGGTTTCTTTCGCAGCAGGAACAGACAGCAGGTTGGTGTGTGATGGCTAGGTCAGTTCGCATTGGATCGGGGAAGTTCGAGACGTGTTGACCCGTTTGCTGGTAGGGGCATGTGGGGCAGGGACGGTCGACTGGCCTGCCGGAAAATATCTGGCGGAACCGGTTGCTGTGAGTGCATGAGGGTTGACTTGATTGCTGGTTTCAAAGGTCTGGAAGACGAGAGGCCGGCGACGACATCAGGGTGATCGGCAGATGGGCTGGCGGGCGAAGAGTTTGTCCTTCAGGGAGAGACATCTTTTGGGGCGCCTTTAGTTCATTCCATGAAGCTACAGGGTCTTTTGCACAACGAGAAGGAGGAGTCTTCAGCCGATGCAGAGCTTGGCGAAATACGGTCTTCAAGATGGCGTCTTGAGGGAGCAGAAAAACGAAAGCAAGTCCACACTGTGACAGGCTAGAGGAAAAGTGATGATAACCTTTCGCGCTACGGCACTTAAGTAGGGAGGGATGCGTCGGCACATGCACGTTCGAGTTACGGCGCTGGTGGCTACAAGCAACTTGAAAACACCCAGCATTCGAGGTATGAATGACAAAATTCACAGGTAATGTATTTCCAGCGGCAACTAGACACATTTTTTTGCAACATCACTCGCTCGACCGAGTAAATATGATATTCAGAACAAAATTATTCATCTAGTGCTTAACAATAAAACACAAAACAAAAAGTAAACCAATTTTCCACAATGTTTTTTGTAACCACTTCACAAAGGTTTTTTGTGTGCCCAGCACCTAACCCAACACCTATCTTTATGAACGCATCTGGACAGCTTTACTACACCACGTGCGAGATCAATAGGAACGATGAAAGTTGTAACCACGATGTTGAGATTAACCAAACACCCAAAAAAAGATGTTTCTGAAACGTATGCAGGTTAGTTGTTTCTTTGAACTTAGTAGGCAAGATGTTGTGAAATTTGCTACCAAGATAGAAATTGGATTATGCAGTCGTTCTTCTGAAACTTTTGGCTACTCAACATAAAATAGTGATGAATGCCTGGTTTGGTCCACGACGAAAAGGAAAAAAAAAATCTGGAATTGTGAAAAAGACATCCAGATTGAGACGTTGGCGTTGGCACCACGCGTGTTCCGTATCGGATTTGCATTGCTGCTATCAATGGAGCATCTATTCACGGATACCGTCAGAAAAATCTGTGTCTGGCGAGAAAAACCGTATTTATTTCAATGGTGAAGCAGTCGTGTGACGCCAGAGTCTATTGGAGAGACTTCAAAAGTAGATGGAAACGCGGCCTAATCGTTTATGCATAGAAAAGGCAACTTTTTAAAGATGTTGCAGTATGCTTTCAAAGTTGGCAGATAAAATGCCACCAAAAAGCGAGTGAAATTCTTCTTACGATTCGAATACCAATTCTGAATTTCTGGCAGATAACGTGTATATCGTCAACTGGGTGGTAGGTGAAGCGTGTAAACGCATGTCAACACTCGTGGTGCACCTTGCAGTTACATAAGCTGCTTGTGCGCCCTGTCAGCTTCCTTGGGACGTCGAATGCAAGTCTCGCTTAAAGGGGCATTACCACAAATCACAAGCTGCAGCACCTCTAGCCGCTATCTAGTTGTGTCTAGCCCTTGCTTTCAACAGGCGAAGAAACACACGAATAAATTTCTTTTTACACAACAAACGAGCCACGCGCCTCCTTAGTTATTGAGTGTAAAGTTGGTGTGCCCACGTGCACCTGGAAGCAAGCTGTAAAGTTAAGCTTAACGACATCACGGGCGCTTTTTTCTGTATATCGACCGTTTTGAAACGCAGGTTTTGAATCGCTCGGTGGGCGCCATCGAGTGACGGTGATATCCTTAACCTTGACCGCTTGCTCCCTGGTGCACGCGAACGCACCAACTTTACATTCAATAATTAAGGAAACACGTGGCTAGTTTGTTGCGTAAAAAGAATTTTTTTGGGGCATTCCTTCGCTTGTTGAAGTCAAGTGCTACTTGGAACTAAATAATGGTAGATAAATAATGCTGCAGCCTATCATTTGGTGATTAGGCACCTTTAAAGTCGCCTGGGAGAGGAGTTGTGGATTAGCTTTCTGGCTCGAGGCAAGTGGTTTTAAGATCGCCAAAATATTATTTTACCAAATCAGTGCTGAGGAGTTTAATTTTAGGGCTGAGAGAAGTGGGGGTGGAGCAGGGAAGCAAGACATGCAGTTTCTACTCTGGCCGGCCTTCAGTAAAGAGAGACAAGACGCCTGCCGTCCTCGCCTGAAGGCCGTTTTAATACTATTGCTTACGAATTAACACGTGCTTGGGCTAGTCGCAGCACGAGTGATATTTTTCTCACATATTTGTTTCACATATTTCTCACATATTTAAAAACCTCCAATGTACGTTTAACGTGTACGTTCTCCACAAAAGTAAGCACGTTCATTCGTTCAGCAACCGGCCGCCAGGGGTCACTACTCGAAACGAGTACTGGAACAATTGGGTAGAGTTACCTTGAAGACTGCTGTTTTATGCTGTTCCTGGTGTTGGTAATCGAAACCGAACCTAGATTACGGCTTTTGCATTAAAACCGAATCCGAAACAAACTATTTCAAAAATCCCATTTTGAATAAGTTTTCATAAAAGAAGAAATTCGAAATTACCTTTTAATAAAATGGCTGGTTAAATGCATTTACTCAGTTAACTTAGTGTGTTAGCGCTAACCAACCCTTAACGAGTGATCGTGAATACTGTTTACTCAATTTTAAACACTGCCATTAAAAAACCTTATTCCTTAATCACGTAAGGACTAATCCTTGTTTGTAATCTTGAGTAAAATATGACTGATGTTATTAACTCAACAGTAGTTTTGTTTCACTGAACTAATGCAATTTTTTCCCGTTAAATAGTGTATGGTAGTAATCTCCTGTAATTTTTTCGAAAAATACGTAAAGTAGATATATCCTTATAGATGACCATGTTACTCAGCTTCCTCTATAAAGACGAAATTTCAATTTCCAGAAAGATTCTGGCATGAATGGTTCAACTAGTGACCTACGCCAATAGTGAACTCGGCCTAATAAAAATGAATTGTATTTTTACATAGATATTACTTTTGTTACAATGTATACATATCAGTTATTTTATTGATTTTATTTTAATTATTTTCAATGTTTTATTTATCCTATGAGACATTGGATTTATTCGTGTCTAATTCCATGTCATTGTTTTTTGTTTTTTTTAAATTTTAATTACTTTTTTTTCCATAGGAGACATTGCACATATTCGTGGCTAATTCCATATAATTGTTTTTTTTGTTTAATTATTTTATTTACCCTAGGAGGCATTGGGGTTTTTTTTGTGGCTAATTCCATGTAATTGGTTTTTTTTTTATTTAAATTATCTAGACACACGCTAGTGTGTGACCGCCAAGTAACAGTAGAGCATCTGATTGTAGACATCCGATTGTTAAAAGATTGATTGTTGATGAAAAAAGGCGACCTCACTAACAGACTGTGTCTTTTAACTGAAACAAGCTTATACCTGATTTCAGCATACTGGTGTAAATTCCCCATGCGGTAGAAATCTTTGCAAATAGTTTGAATCAGGTGTCTTGGGTCCAGTAACAAAGAAATCCTCAACATTAAAATGTGGGAACGTGTTCTTTATGGCGAAAAGGTGCCCTCAATAACGTTGATTTGTGTTACTAGCTAATCCGCAGGCTCCCATGTTAAAGACACCTGGTACAGCTCACTAGTGAAAGTTGCCAAATCTAAATTTCGGCAGACAGGTAAAGCATCATACGGGGCAGTGCCTTTTTCGAAAATGGGGGTTGCAGCTAGAAGCACGTGGCCCTGAAGTGGAGCGTAAGTGGAAAATTATTGTTGTAACCATTGTTTGCGTAAGTGTTATAAACTTATCGTTTCAGTACTTAATTGTCAGAATACATTATTGTTGCAAATAGGTGGTTCACTAAGAGAGAGGGTATCTTTTATTGCAAAGGTTTGATTTTCTTTTTTACCGTACACGAATCCAAATTGAATTATATGGCATATACCCCACGACGATGAAAGGGCAATTTTACTGGAAAAAAGAGTTAGAAATAAAATGCAGATCGTGAGCACAGGATCCAATCAAGTTGGAATAAAAGTAATTTTTTTAAGAAGCTTATTCTGGTTATGCGCCAAGTTTGCTGGTTAATTTAGACACATGCTAGTGTATAGCCGTCAAGCAGATCGGATTATATATTAATGGTTATTGTGGAATTTTACGTGTACAGTATTGGACAATGAAATTTAGACATAAAAATGTTGGCTTCTCTGCTACGCTCCTTTATGGATTACTTCCTTCAGGGCGTCATTGGCTGCGAGAGTTCGATTGTTTTAAGATATTGCTTTCAGAAAAGACGAATATGCATATTTCATGTCGCAGGTTGGGTGAATGATACACTGTTATGACGAATAATTACGACATTAAGTCCGTTTTAGCTGTTAGACACTTTTGGACAACGAGTCCATTTCTCGAACCCGGGTAAAGACGGTTTAAGGAAGCGACGATTAGCTGCAAATGAAAATTCCGGAAACGTTGTGCTTAGTTTTCCTTTTCCTTTAACTATTGACTGAACCAGCGGCTGAATCACCGAAAGGGGGGAGGGGGATGAAATGGTTTGGGCAATCCCCGCCCAAACCATACGCAAAGAAGTTAATATTAGAAGCTAAAAAAAAAAA
>JAHWFP010094223.1:0-21375 GCA_023313725.1 Lithobius niger | reverse complement strand
GAGGCTTAATGGCGCGTCGACAACTGGGTCATTAGTGCCAACCTCAGCCAATAGTGCAGTAGTCCTGGTTGCCAGTGCACCACGCTTTACAAAGATATTAAACAAACCTAGGTAAAAAATTTCACTAGGAAACGGTTTTTTCCTTCTGCGTTTTCTTTCTTTATTTTTTCCCCTCGGATTGTTTTATTCCCCCCCCCCCTCCCCCGGCATGTCTATCCACGGCTTTTTTATTCCTAAATTCAACGGTTTTTGAATGCATTTCTTTAAAACAAAACCGCAAAATCGAATTTAAAAATAAAATCAATTTTAAAACTATTGCTCTATTTATATTTACAACTATAGGGAGGGGGGAAGGACTTTTAAAGTTAATTTAAGACTTTAAAGATAGGTTTTGTCACGCATAACGATCTTTTTTTTCTGAGACCGTGAACAAACCACCACACTTTCTTGGCCTATTCAGATTCCATAAACAGAGATTTGCAGCTTATGTGGTTTACTGACTTCATTCTGTGTTCAACAAATTTTATTTTTTCAGTTGCAATAGGAGATATAATATTGCGGTTATTATTATTCATTTATTGAATTTCATAACTTCGTAATATTTAAGTATTTCCCGTAACCAGGCATGATTAACCGATGTAGAGTTGTAGCTACCGCTTGTAAACTGTCTAAATTTCATTGTCCAATACTGTACATGACTACATACGATTAAATATAAATGTTAAAATTTATAGACAGAAAATTCCTCCTGAAAAATATTATAGAGATGAAGATAAGACGGTGTGACCTTTGGTAGGTTCACAGTCCTATGAAAAATATGATATCCACCCCAAAACCAAAACTAAGAGAAGCCGCCAAGTTTCCAAAAAGGGTCGGTCTTTAAAAGTGGTGATATCATTCAACAAGGGCAAGGCCGCCTAAGTTAATCCTATTAACCAAGTTAATCACACCGAATAATACTTTGGACATATAATGAAAACTTGAAGATTGCTACCGCGAGTATCAATGTTCAAGTTTTCATTTAACTTTCTAACTATTAGTCTGTGCGATTAACTTGGTTAATAGGATTAACCTTGGCGTCTTTCCCTGTTTGAATGATATCACCACTTTCAAAGGCCGATTCTTTTTGGAAACTTGGCGGCTTCTCTTATACCAGTTTTGGTTTTGGGTGGATTTTATGTAACCTCGTAGACGTTGAATTTATTCTTGGCTAATTCCATGGAATTGTTTTTTTTTATTTTAATTGTTTTATTTACATTAAGAGACATTGGATTTATTCGTGGCTAATTTCATGTAATTGTTTTATATTTTAATTATTTTAATTACCGAAGGTGACATTCGATTTATTTGTGGCTAATTCCATGTTATAGTTTCGAAAAACGCGCGAATCCGCATAGATGTCCATGCTACTCAGCTTATCTCCTCCCCTAAAATGGCGACAGTTCAATTTCGAGCACGATTCTGGCATGATTGTCCCACTTAGAAAACTAAGCTAATAATGAACGAATCGTATTTGTAATGATACGGATGACATTTGTTACAACGGATATTTATTATTTCACCTTATTAATAACTTTTTTTTTTAATTCTTTAAATTGTGTTTGGTACAATAGTGATAGAACTTTAAATCTACTCTTGATAGCGACCATCACTAATATATATAAGATGCAGTTCAGTAAAGCAGGGACACCACTACTGGCAGTGCTGCCGATGCGGGAAAAGGTTGAACTTATTTATGCAAAGGAGGTGCGATGGAAAAAAGAAAAAGTTTCCATATCTTCAAGGCAGTCGTTTTCAACCTTAAGCTACAAATTGAATTCATATATGATACATGACCAGCCGATTCTATGGACATTTTTAAACGGTATGTAAAGTTTGACACTGGTAGATGCAAAATGCAAGGCTCGTAAAAAAAATGCAGTTAAAATAACAAATATATTTTTCATTCAGGGTGATAGTTACGCGATTTGGAGTACAAGGCACTAAGGTTTCACTCACAAAAAAAATTGCTAATTACTGCAAAATTACTGAGTTTAAGATTAACTTGTTAAAAAGAAATGTTTTAACCGACTTGTAGGTGAACCGACTTAGTTTTGAACCTTCTTTTACGCTTTCCAGAACCATACATTCGTATAGCTGGTAAGTACCCTTGAATAAACATGTTTTGATTTTGAAATTTTATTCCTATTATGGCAAATCGGCTTATTGTGAGTATTGCTAAGCCGATCTGCTGTCTCTCAAGCAAAAACTTAGGGAAGGGAGGTGTAACAGGCCGTATTTCCTGGTGCCTCTTGGAAATAAATAATGATAGACTAACAAATAGCTTTCGGCGAGCGAGAAGTGCCTTGTTGGGTAAATGCGTCCTTGCATCTGAAACCTTGAACAGATTGGACAAAACATGTTTTGATTCTGAAATTTGTTTCCTATTATGGCAAGTCAGGTGATTGTGAGTATTACTAAGTCGGCCTTCTGTCTCTCAAGCAAAAACTTAGGGGAGGGGAGTGGCAACAGCCTGTTACACGCAATACAAGGTGACACGAGGAAGTGTACACTTTCCGGTTCCCCTTGCTCTTGACCAGTAGCTGCACCGGCACTAGAGGCCGAGAGCAGGTTGCTGAATGGAAGTAGTAGCAATTGCTTAACCAATGGACTCCCACTTGTGCACGGCTCGTTGCTATTGCTTAATCCCTGCCTGTGTTGCCATTGTTCATAACCGCATAAACACGGCGGTTCTGATAGCAGCTGTGTGCTGCTGGTGTTTTTACTCCATCCAAACAAATTGGACCCTCGAAAGTACTAAGTCCAACCTCTACTGATAGTGTCTAACATGTAATACTCGCTGCATGGCTCCCTAGCTGTGCGGCAGAGACATATTTGGAATTGAGCTGAAACTTGTAGCTTGGTGTTTGTCTTGCTGGGTGTTACACTGGGAATAATGTTACAAACCAATCATTTGTAAAACTCACCTGGCTTGAACTTGTGTAATTTGCATTCATTTGCCAAGTCCAGTGTCAACTTTTTGCTTTTACGCTACAATTAGCAACATAGTTTTTCTCTCTCGCTAGGTTTTACTTAGTCAATACTGAATTCGGTTGTTGCCTGTCTCCTTTAGGCCACTAAAAATCAATTGAGTGGTTCTCAGGAGCGCACGCATGGTTTTTTCTTAGTGCACGCAACGTTTTTTATGACTGTCTAAAAAAAAGTTACCAATCACGCATCAGCACTTCCACCAAACATTATCTGGAGCCGATGACCACATGAGTTCTTTGCTCCATTCTCATGACGACCTAGAAACGAATCTAGGATCGTTCAGAGGCATGTCACAACTAAAAACTTGCATGTAAAGAACAGGGATGCTGCCGGTGTGAAAAAATGTGAAAAATGTGAAACTTTGCCTGTGGTAAAATAATATGTGAAAAATGTGAAAAATACACGGGTGTTGGTGTGAAAAAAAAAGGCAAAACGCACAAACGAAGCAAACAAAACCAATCAAATTTTCCGCCCTAATTTTGGGCCCGGAATTACGGAGGCATGCCTGTGGTTAGAACACACAAAAGAAAATTGTTTGGTTTATGGGCGAATCGCATTCGTTCTCTTTGAGTGAAATTACCGAAAAATTACAATGGTTACTGGAAAAGAAAAATTTTTATTAAAGAAATGTGAAACTGGTGATAAATGAAAACGAAGAAGTAAGTGATACGAAAATAAAAGTAGGTACGTGAAAAATGTGAAAAAATAAAAAGCATGTGTGCGAAAAATGTGAAAAAATTTTTAAAAAGTGGAAAAGTGAAAATATGTGAAAAAAAAGCTAATACTCACGGCATCATCTCTGAAAGAATGACTTTTATCAAATGTGTAACTGTTGCACGCTGAGCCTGGCATTAAAATATAGATATTGTACTCCATAACAAAATGTAAGCTACAGATTTCTTTTTGTTTGGTTAAAAAAAAAAGCCATCGCACGCTTCTGAAAAATCACGAATAAAACGTAAAAAGAAAACACCGCCTGCTCGCATAAAAATGTGTTAGTACCACTCCTGAGAACCACTTAATTAATTTTTAGTTGCCTTAATGATGCGTGTGGCTTTTGACTTGTATACACATACCATAGCAACAGTACCCAGGAAGATCCACTCTCGGGAGTTTGATACACGAAGTGTGATGCACATGGCAAATGCGTCAATTTATAACAACACGAAAACAATCTACTGCAATTCAAAATGGAATTCCATTTTGGGACCCTTCATTCAAAAAAAGATGACATTTGTATTGAAAGTGTATTTTATATAATGATGATATAAAACCTTAGGGAAGGGAAGTGGCACAGGCCGTTACACACTACACAAGGAGACGCAAGGAAGCCTACCCTTCCTGGTGCCTCTTGGAAATAAATAATGATAGACTAACAAACAGCTTTCGGCGAGCGAAAAGTACCTTGGTGCGTAAATGCATCTTTGCATCTGAAACCTTGAACAGATTGGACAAATCTTCCCAAAACAGTATAGAGCACGAATTGCATCAAAAGATATCATACCAACAAACCCAGTCATTGCACGAAGAGAGCGATTTTGACGTGTTTTGTAACTTGTTGAAGTGTTGCGTAGTTTCAAATTTGTTCTGTCCGTTCAGGGACGAATACCTTGCAGTTCTGTCTGTAATGCTGTAAGCCAGACCCGCACCCACAACGTTCTCCGCATATCACAAGTTAGTTTGCGCACCTTGCTATACTTTGTTCCACATTATGCTTTCAGAAAACTGACTGTATGACGCCACGTTTTGTTCCACTACGACTGCAAGAAATCCATAAACATCCCATTCGTAAACTCTAACAGTAACTGTGAAGAGTCTACAAGTGTGATATCCACATGTTTTTGCTGTCTTAGGGCAAGGAAACGAGTCGTCATCCAGTCAGTTTTCTGAAAACATAA
This sequence comes from Lithobius niger, assembly GCA_023313725.1. Taxonomy (NCBI): domain Eukaryota; kingdom Metazoa; phylum Arthropoda; class Chilopoda; order Lithobiomorpha; family Lithobiidae; genus Lithobius; species Lithobius niger. The sequence goes on along the minus strand of JAHWFP010094223.1, from coordinate 16,447 downwards.
TGTGGAACAAACTATAGTTCAGGGCATTTTTCACTCACGTATGGCTCCAGCAAAGCGTTACGGCTAAACAATAAGCCAAAAGCACAGGGGGTAATGTCGTAAAAACATTATATTTCGGTACTGATTAAAATATACAAGGAGAGATACCATCATCAGAGGATGAAGATAAGAGGTAAAAACACCTTACATTATAAGATTCCTGGCTCCATTACAGCAGTAACCAACAAAATTTTGCGTTCAGGTTTTTATTTTTAAGAAATCCAATTAAGAAATCGAACGTCATAAGGGTGATGGAAACATAAATATATAAAAGACGAACCAACAACGTACAGGTACTTTAAAATGCCGGAGAGTGCATGAAGATAATCAGTGTTTAGCCAGAGGCAGTATATGGGCCACATTTTACATTTAGTAGAGAACCAATCCTAAGCTAAACGTGAAAGTGTCCCGGCACGTCAGCATGTGGACAAGCACCGAAGACCGTCCACTAGATGCCATTGTTCTCGAAAACGAAACCGAAAACGAAACCGAAAGTAGGACCACTGTAAAAAAAAAAAAAAATCTGTAACTTGCCTTATCACGTCCCTGGCTTTCAGTACGAGTACGAATCACCCAAGCAAAAGCGGCGAAACTTAAAAGTTCCAACGTGTTTTGACAGGCGTTTCCATACAAATACTATATTAAACAGACGGGGTGGGGGGGGGGGAGGCGCTGGTGACGGCTGGGGAAGAGTGTTCGTGTGTTGGGCAGTGACTGCTCTTTTCATAATTATGCTATAGAGTCGGATAATAACTATATGGATTGGGAGTCACGAGTAACAAGGCCAGTGCATCCGCTGACTATAGTTTCATTTCTATTCTTTCAGGGTAACCGTTTAGTAATGGGCAATATTACGCTACCCGAGCGAAGCCGGGTAGTTCTGCTAGTATGTTATATAAATCCAATTCACAAATGTCATAAAGGCTTAAAACAACAATAAATAACCAGAAGTTGCGGTATAGGATGGAAGCTTTTGTAGGTTTTTTTTAAATTAATTTCTTTTGAGCCCTAAGTCAGCCGAAGCAATTTAATGCTCGTGTGGCTGAACCGGCTCAATTTTGAACAAATAAACTTTTATTATTATTATTAATATTATTCATCTAGACTTTTCTGAGATGAAGAAATATCCGGAAAAGGGAGGAGCCAACCCGTGGATTCGATCCGGGAAACATCCGATCATCGTAGGGGCCGAAAGATTGTCCAGAATTGGCGAGAATAGTTCCCATAGCCGCTGAAGGAACATAGTAGCGTCTCACGCTACCCTGGCAGGTATTTACTCGAACGGCTGATTTGCGGACAACTCTTAATTCATCAAATATTAAAAGTTTAGTTAGACGGAAAATCTATATATATTAACTAAGCAAAAAACGGCTTCGCCGTTTAGAAAAAAAACATTAGAGCTCATATCCCCATACTCACAGCTGTCAAGGTACACGAATAAAAATGGATTAGAGTTCACTCGAACGCAACGAACTATAATTTGGACTCCAATACCAGGAATTAAGGACTGTTTTTGATCAATGGTTATGTCAGAATTTACGTTTTTCGAATTGGAGTTCAAATCATAGATCGTTGCGTTCGAGTGAACTCTAATCCGTTTTTATTCGTGTACCTTGACAGCTGTGAGTATGGGGATACGAGCTCTAATGCTTTCTTTCTAAACGGCGAAGCCGTTTTTTGCTTAGTTAATTTGTTGGCTTTTTTCGCTTCCTTTTTATTGTAATTGCTACGGTCTGGTCTATCATGTGTCCACTGTCCAGCGATTTTTGTTTTCGAAAAACGGAAGATTAGAAATGCATACTTATGTTCAGGTTCCGCCCAAGGTTTGTCCCATGATTATTATTTAATGGCAACACATTAGGGTGTTTTAGATTTAGCATGCGTCATCTCGATGAGTAGTTGATTCTGGATTGTTGCAGTATATCATGGCCAACAATCGCGGAAACAATTCAACTGGCTTCCCGAAGCCCGCATTGAAAAAGTAAATAAGTCACTCAGTCACGTCGGCCGTCCAATTTTGAGGCGGCCTCAAAATTTAAGACTTCGCACCCTACGGTTTAAAACTTGCAGATTTAAGGAAAAACCAAGACCATTTAATTTTGGTTCTCCTCAACTAGCTAGCTAACTGAAACCACGACAATTTACTTTCCCGACACCCAACTATTGATCTATGATCTTGTTCAAGTGAGCTACAATCCGATATTGTGCGCCTCGCCTATTGTTACCCTATTGTTACATTTTGCAGCATTGTAACATTTTGACATTGTTAGCCGCTCCGCCGCCGCCTCCTCCTCCTGTCCAACTTTCTGAAATTCTCGTACGCAAACGAATTCTATGAGGGCTTATACAGGGATGAAGCTTAAACAAACAATCAGCAAGAGGGCGAGCTGGCTCATTCTTGCCACGGCAGCAAAGAAAAAGGGCACCAGAGGGTTTAGATTCCAGGGGGCACCTTGTTCTCGGGCTATCTCGGGGTACTTCATGGGCTCTGGTGTTCTGGTGTTATAGCAAGGTAGCCATAAGCTAGATGGGATTTATGGTCACGGATCTTTAGATTCCTGTAATAAATGATTTGAGATTTGAGAAAAAGGGCGACCGACCGACAATGAGAATGGATATGCGCTCTAACAATTGCTTCAATACTATTACTTCAATAATGCTAACTATTAGAGCCGAGTTGATCAGCGGGAATCAGCTAGACCGGCGTATGTTAAGCCGGGGAACAACTAATCCTCGTGTAAAAGTCACGGTGCCGGCCCATCCATACCCGTAAAATGGTAAACAAAACAGGATTATATATATATATTTTTCGCTTTATCCTCTTCACACTGAACACAAAAAATAAAACGACTACAAAAAAATGAAAACGTGCATAGGCTTGCTCGGCTTCTCACCCCGTCCCCTCCAACCCTTCAACCCCGATACACCGAAGTTTACCCCCACCCCTCCTTCCTTCCCTCCCTCAAACCTCGCAATACACGGGGAGCTAATTTCAGCGTATTCTCTTTAATTGAATTCTTTGGCGCTAGACGCGCGCCCTTCCTAATTAATCTGCCTGATCAGGTTCACACAAGTTAATGGGAAAATTATCCAAGTGCAAATTTTAATTTCAGAGCCTAATCACGGGGCCCATTGTTAATTCGCACGGGGGCTTCTAAACCCCCCCCCCGCCCGCCCTGGGCGGGGGGGGGCCCCCCCCCGCGGCGGGTAGGCGCCCCCGCGCTTTTCCTTCCTCAATCAGGCGGGGGGAAGAAGAAACTGAACGGAAATGGAGAGGTTAGTGAGGAAAATTGAGGAAAATTGAAAATGGGATAATACGTTGGACCTTTTTATTTTTCTTGTTAGGTTTCCGCAATTTGGTTGGTGGAAATGCCGGCGCTGCGAGCAGCACGACAGTAGGGTAAACTAGACTGGAATGAAATTTCCAACGACCAGTGGAAATGGAAAAAGAAATAGCGAGACTTTAAGTTTCGAAATGGATTTTGTAATCGTTTTTCAAAAGGTTGCTGAAATCATGAGTAGCCTGCATGAAAAACGTGTACCTATTCAATTCGTTGTTCCAAATAATCAAAATAACTACTACGGATGCAAACCCATTTACGTTGCCCTTTGGACTTAAATGTCAGACTTCCTGAACGGGGGAATTGAAGGCACAACCTTCGAAAGCCAAAGGGCGAAGTGGCCTTTGGTTTCGAAGATGGTGGGTAGAATTCCCCGCTCAGGAGGGCTAACATTCAAGTCGAAAAGGCAACGTAAATAGGTTTGCATACGTATTTATTTAACACGTCTCCAGCCCATTTGGTTTTCCGTCTTGTTTAATTAGTTCACATTTCTTCCAAATCGGGTAAGTACAGGGTTCACACAAACACTGGAGAACCTGGTTAACCTGGAAATCTTAGGGAAAATGAGAATAGAGCCAAAATTTCGGGGAAATTTCAGGGAAAAACAAACATATTTTTTGGAAATCTAGGAAAAAGACGGACATTTTTAAAAATGCCTTTGTGTCCAATCTGTAGGTACCATTGAATTAACAGATCGTAAACAAAATCCTAGGCTAGTAGCCAATATTTTAATTTGTGCTTTAATATGTCCAAGCATTTTCAGTATTACTTCAATAAACCAAATCTTAGGCTGGTAACGAATACCTGTGATGAAAATGCGTTTAGTCCCGTCTGGAGTCTCTTCTGGGATATTGGATTATTTTCGTGCAAATATTAATTTAAAAAAAACATCAGCTATTGCGTGTTTCCCTAACTTAGTTGACACCTGGAAACTGCCATTGGATGCACGTCGAAAACCTGGAAATGTCAGGGAAATTAAGAATTAAAAAATTGTCGGAACCCTAAAGTAAGCAATTAACGAAGCAAACAGCCTGAATTAAAGATTGGCCTTGTGAGGATACAAGATACACTAATCTGAGAATGAACGAAAAAGACAACTGCCCCGACTGGGACTCGAACCCATAACTTCCCAAGTCCCATTCGGGGTTGTTGTCTTTTCTTTTTAGCTTAGATTAGTGTATCTCGCACTTTCACAAGGCCGGTCTTTAATGCTGGAGGTGCTGCAGGTTTAACGCGTTCCCAAGCTGAAGCCATGGCGCCAAGTCTTTAATGCACACTGTTTGCACCATTCACCGTCTACCTTATGAATTATTATTTGCTAGCAGTTGTACCCGGCTTCGTCCGGGGTTTTGTTTCGCCTGTGGTTGTTTCCCAGTTTTCGCTCAGTGTTGCCTGAATGGTCATTGCGACGTGTAATTTTTCCTCCTGTCATATTCCCCTTTTCCTTTCCCTTCCCTGTCCTCTCCCCCTTTTCTCCCATCCTGCCCCTCTCTCTCCTCCCATCCTCTCCCATCCGTCCCTCTCCTTCCTGTCCCTGTCCCCTTTTCCCTCTCCCTACCGCGTCCCCTACCTACCCATTGTCGAACGCCTGGTTGCTGGTGACATCTAGTGGCCGACTTTCCAAACTGGACTCTTAACAGTACTTTTTTTTCAGCTCTGGCTTACAACACGCAACATTGACTTTGCTCGACTCCAGTTCTTTTGCTTCGGCGCTCACAAAGGGTTAAAAGGATTTTGTAGCGAGCGCTAACCACTTCCGGTCAAGCTGTATCCCAAATTTCATTCCAATCCGACCTTTCTTTTGGGTTCCAACCAGACTACATAAAAATGCAACCAAGCAACCAATATTTTGCAATTTGGTGTCCGTTAGGTTAGGTTAGGTTGTCGTCAGCATCGTAAAAAGGATTGCTGCGATACACAAACTTCTATACAAACCAATATCAACAAATAACTATGTAATGCATACATAACAACAACAATAAAATGAACCTTTTCCCCTTTTCCTCTCTAAAAAGTCTCAAGTAGATACAATGTCAACCAGAAATCATCCACGTAAACAAATATCCTATGTAATTACATAGGATATTTGTTTACGTGGCCACATGGACAAAGGCAGTATGGCAGTGATCCGAAGGTGGACTGGTCGCAGGTTTGAATCCAGGTCACGTCATTTGAATGAATCGTAAGTGCATAAAGGTGGCTCGCTGTACTATGTGTATGATTCTAGTATGTGACTTTCGCTGATGGCTTTATTTCCAATTTTCCTTTACAAATTAGATCTTGACAAGAGCGAAACGAGTTTGGTTTCAGCAACCAAAATAGCAGAAACGTCTGCTTGTTTGGGGCTGCATTCTACTGAACGGTAGACACCCGGGCCTAGTACAATTTTTACCAATTGATCATTTAATATCAATTACCTCTCACCCACAAAGATCTCCAAACAGACTGTTTCGCCCTTGTTTGGGATCGTCAGGTAGAGAATACCTTTTAAACGGTCTGTCTAGGGATCTTTGTGGGTGAGAGCATGGCCCGTAAACTATCTGGCTCGATCTACAACGAATTAGAGGGGGTAGACAAAATGGACGCCACGACTGGGTCATTTTTTGAGGTTTGTTCGGGAATTGGCAAATCGCATCGGTGAATTTTTGTACGCAGAGTCGTGACATCTACTGGCATCTAGTGGCGGTTTTCAAAATATGATTTTAATTGTATGTAGATTTGGGTGACAGATTTTTTATTATGTATTAAAGTATTTTTAAATAGTTTTAAAGTTATCACTCAGCCACATTTAAGCTATTTCTCTGCGCTTGGGGGAAAAAAAGCAACACGTTCGTGTATCCAGAAAGTGTTGCAAGGGAAGGAACGTTGAATTTTTGTAGGACTGTGTCGCCGTCGGTTGACAGAACGAGGCAACATTAAGTGGCATTTTCGGCGGCGTATTGCCCAACCCAGTCGCGTTTTTTTTTTTTTTATCCAGGATCCGGCCAGTACTGTAGAGAAGCCTGGTGAGAGCTAATTGTTATAAAATGAGATCTTGTAGGATGAAGTTCAATAGAGTTATTCGGATATTCGCTAGCCGCCATTTTTGGAGGGTCAAGCGCGTTCGCATCCCACTGATTTACGTACTAAAATGAGACTTCGAAGAAGTGGCGCAAGACCCTGCATTTTACGGTTTATTAACTTTAAAATATTTTTAAAATTGTTATTCCAAACTTTAACTCGATCGTACGAATAATAGAAACCCGAAGAGGTACGTATTATTATTACTTTGGAATTTTTTCCGTCAGGCTGTCAGATGCTCGCAGCTAATAAGCACTGCTGAAAACTACATACTCACATTTAAATTTTGCATCGTTATGCAATTTACCTTGTAATTAAGAAGGATGAACTGGCTAAAAGGCGTTATTCAAGAAAAAAATGTTATTACGGCTACAGCATCTTCTAATGTAAATATACATAATGACTTTGAATAGCGCGTACTATTATTGCCTGCCGGATGTCGTTTGCGTGCATAGCGCGCGCATGCGTTAGTCGCCAAGAGACGCGGTCAAAGACGCGCTCATTGAGGACAACAGAATGGTCGCGGTAATAGGTAGCGCTATTCAATAGCAACATTTAGGGTAAACATTAGAGGATATCTCAACCGTAATAATTTGTTTTCTTAAATAACGTCCTTCAGACAGTTTTTAATTCTTAATTACACGACGAGTTAAATAATAGTGCAAAATTTAAATGTGCGAATGTAGTTTTCAGCAGTGCTTATTAGATGCGAGCGTCTGACGGCCTGACGAAAAAAATTCCAAAGTAATACTAATACATACCTTTTCGGATTTCCATCATTTGTACGATCGAGTTAAAGTTTGGAATAAAAATGTAAAAAATATTTTAAAGTTAATAAATCGTTTAATGCAGGGTCTTGAGCCACTTGTTCGAAGTGTATTTTAGTACGTAAATCAGTTGGATTTCACCTCGCTTGACCCTCCAAAGATGGCGGCTCGTGAATATCCGAATAACTCTATTCAGTGGTCGACGGTTCCGGATGTCAAATTCATATTTCCACTCACACAAGTAACACGGGAATCAAGTGTGTTTTTGAAGCTTACTATCGAAGGTGCTTCCACCACAAACTGTGGAAAACTATCCCGTAACGAAACATTCCGAGAGCCGAAAGAATTCCTTACTGTTAGTAATAAAAACAATGAATTCGCAATTGACCTGGAACGCAGGAGCCTTGAAGATCCCTGAAATGGCCTGGAAATTTATGTGACGACTTCTGTACGAACCCTGATGCTCTGATGCGGTGAGACAGAGACTACGTAATTCATAGTTTGTCGTCTGTTTTGTTTGACATGTCCCTGGTTGTTGACACTGCACTCTATATTGTGCAGCATTTCAAGTTTCTTACTTCTCTGAAGTCTTCAGACTACTGTAAGCTTCAACGTGTACACGTACAATCTTTAAAAGCTAGGTGAAATTTATTTGCTTTACACGAGCTGAATTCGGTTAATGTTATGAATAGGTTCGATAAAGGTCTAAAAAATTGCCGCAAATAACTACGTCTTTTGGAGTTACACACATGTGGTCGTTGAAAATTTTATTTCACTATATACGTAACGAAATATAAAAAGTTAGGAGATAATTTTTAATGGTCGATTTTTACGGAACGAACTAATGTGCTCATTGCGTTATTTCTTAATGCGATTAATGGATATTTCTTAAAAAGGGATTTCCCCGCTCCTACCTCTTTTTTAGTCTTCTGTACAGCCGAAAAGGCTGGGAAGACTATAGCAACTATCGTCTGTCCGTCCGTCAGCTTTTTCAGTGGTAATCAAGTGGACTTTAAAAAAACACGGCAAATTAAAACGTCTTTGCTTCCTTAGGGCTAATAGGTTTTTCTCGATGTAACTCAATGAAATTATAACATTGATCGTCACATTTAACCACTATAGGAAAACACGCAAAAAAAAAAGGAATTCGTTAACGACACACATTATCTTCATTTAAAATAGTCTCGACACCGTGTTGCGTGAATGAAGATGCCTAGTCTCGAACCCAATTCGCCGTAGCTGTTTACGGAATTTAAATGGCAGGTAAAAAAATTGGGCCTATACAAGCTAAAAATTAGGCCTAAAATAACGTTGCCCCCAATGTGACGTCTCGACACCCTGTTGCGTAAATGACTAGGCCTACTCTCGAACCCAAATCTCCGTTAGCTGCCAGTTACGAAATTAAAACGGCACATGAAAATTAGGCCTAAAAGCTTACAATTACTCCCAAAATTTTAGGTTACGTGATAGAGATCGCTGTTGCAGTGTGTGATGCAATGTGCGCCTCAACATTTTCGTTGAAAAAGTGGCGGAAGTGCACAGAAGACCGGTTGTGACCAGGTAGTCGCTGCAGCCGTTTGTCTCAATCGTCAAGCAAGCATTGGAAGTATCCATCAATGGAATGGTATGTTATTTTAGAATAACAGCCTTCATCTTCAAACCACCTTTACAAAAAAAAACTTACCATCTACCTCATTAACCTTAAAATTTTTTTTTCCAATTTCGTATTAGGTTTTAGTTTATATTCTACCTCATCCCCGTTACACCCCCCCCCCCCCAAGCCCCCAAAACCCCCCCCTTTTTTTTTTGCACAATTCTTTTGCTCTGCTTTTAGCGGGAGGAAAAGTGGATACGTTCATGCACCTCATCACGCAGCCTTAATTACCAAGTTTATCATTAGTTGCACACCCTGTAAAAATATTAATTACCTTACTTCCTCCGTGTCAGAAATCATGTAAGACTAATTAGTCAGTTGATATGGCGGAGCAAGCTAGTAGAGAGAGAGAGAGAGAGAGAGCGCCATCAGCCGGAAATTTAAGGAAGCGAGTTGGGAAATGAAGAGAGATGAAACGAAAGGAGACTGAAACTCCTTAAGTTTTGAGTTATGAAAAGTGTGGGAGTAATTCTTGTAATTCTAAACGAGACAACGAGATTGTATAACAGCTACCTGCGTATACAAAGAGGCCGGGGTGGTGTGATGTGTAAGTTTAAGACTGGGAACATTGAAGTTTGCGATTATGTTCAAGAAAAGACGTGACCATTCCTTAATTCCTAAATCTTTCAACGGCTAAATATTCTGCCAGTCCGATATTTTGTACGTTTACAGAACTTTAATTAATTTTTGTAAAAAAACGGTGCTCACTTCTCAACTCGCCAGGTTACTGATTACCGTATTAGGAACGAATCCTCTTTGTACGTTGTACAACCGGAAGTTGATAAGGAAAGACTGAGAAGACTATTGCAACGACTTTGTCCGTCCGTCCATCGCTTTTTTCAACTTCGCAACGGTACCAAATAGAGACGACCACCGTTTACAACGTTAGATTCAGTATGCGAAGTTTGTTAAATAAAATGGCATATTAAAACATCGTTACTTCCTTTCTCTAAGACTTCTTCGACGTAACTAAAGTAAATAAATGAGATTTGATCGTCGAATTGAAATCCTAAGGTAACACGCAACAAAAACAAATGGAGTTTAGCTTCCTTTAAAATATAGTCTCGTCGCATTGTTGCATGAATGAATAGGCTTGCCGTCGAACTAAATATTTCATTAGGCCTATCTGTTACTTACGAAATTAAAGCTGCATTAAAAAAATTAGGCCTAAAAATGAAAATTAGGCCTAAAATCATGTTGCAACGGCGCCAATTTAAGTGAATGTAACAAAACTGTGGCACTCCCGAAAGCCGTGCCATGGAGAAAACAGCGTTTTCGTCGTTTATATCAGCGTAGGTTTGACTGAATGTAATAAAACCGTGTCCTGCAGGATTGTAGCAATCAAATTTAAACACTCCAATGAAACGTAGATTTGATAAAAGGTTACTCGCTGCATTTAATACCGAACACAACCAAACTTATAGGCTACGCATGATAACAAACATTCTTTTAATTTACTTATTAATGTATGCCAAGTACATGAAGCATACGACATTCTCCTCCCCGCTGAAATTCAAAAATACCAAAATTCACACTAAGGGCGCGTTTAGGCAGTGACTCGCCTTTGCATTCTCGCAGCTAGAAGCCAATCGCGGTGGCATAAGGTGACATTGCCATGGTAACAACGCTAAATGGATTAGCTAAATCCGACATCGTTTGAGTAAATACTTGCAGTCTTATAATCCGTGCCAATAATATAATGAATTCCTCATGACGAAACAATTTTCCCAAACACTTCTGAACTCACGTTATTTGCTGTTTTCGTTGCGAGGCGGCAGACATAAAACCGCCGCCATGTTGGAATTGGAGGTGATTTCTAGCTTCTAGCTGCGAGAATGCAAAAGCGAGTGGTTGCGTAAACGTGCCCTAATACTTGTGTGACGCTTGTGCACACTAGAATTTATTAACAACTTCAAACGGTATTTGTTCGTATGATATATTATGGGTGAAATCTCTTCTAGTTCTGAAAACACCAAAGTTTGAAGTGACCAGCACCAATATCAGCCTACTGACATTGCTTTTACTGGAGTGTAAGCTACTGTCAGACAATAGACCACTGCTCATGCCTCAATGTGAACAATGGATCGTTAAACTAAATCTCTCATGTTGAAAGTAGCCCGTTTGTTTACCTGTCATATTTGCATTTGCCTTTGCGACACTTGTACTCATTGCAATTTCAAACAGCAATTTATAGGATATATCGTGCAAGAAAAGCGCTGAAGAAATCAAGTATCAAGTGATCATTATCACGCTGAGCACCTTTGTACAGTATATCTCTGAAATAACATGTGTGTGACATTCGTACACACAACAAATTAATGTTGTCAGCTTCAACAATATGCAGGAGATATCGTGCAAGTAACTGAGCTTGATCTAATCGGTGCAACTTTCAGTGGTAACGTAGGAATGCTCAAACAATATCGTGTGTAAGAAAAATAACCTGAAGACATACCGTGGCTGAGTCCTGGCTGCAGTCACTCAGTCGTTAGGTTGTCTCCAGCATATAATACCAGGGTTCCCACTAACCTGGAGAAACTGGAACTCCTGGAAAATTCACGGAATTTCAACTACATTTGAAACTGGGAAAACTCAGGGAATTCTCAGATTTGTGTTCTCAGAAACACAAAGCCACACTTTTAGACCCTGTCCTAAGTGCATAATAAACGTATCTTGATAAGACATTGTGGAAAAATAAAATTTTTATTTATACTTCTGTGTTGACACCTAAAAGTTCGCTAAATCGGGCTACTCTTTTGCACTAAGTGAGCCCTAAAAAACAAGTGAAACTGGTAAAATGAATACAAAATTTTGGTAAATAACCTGGAAATTGACCTGTCACCTACGGTCTGGAAAACCTGCAAAACTAAGGGAAAATACAAAGCCACACTTTTAGGCCCTGTGGCCTAAGTGCATAATAAACGTATTTTGTTAAGACATTGTGGTAGAAATAAAATTTTCTTTCTATTTCTGCGTTGACACCTAAAAGTTCATTAAGTCGGGCTACTGTTTTCACTCAGTGAGCCCTAAAAATCAAGTGAAACTGGTAAAATGAATAGAAAAATTTCTGAGATTTTGGTAAATAACCTGGAAATTGACCTCAACTGTGCTCTGGAAAACCTGCAAAACTAAGGGAAAACACAAAGCCACACTTTTACGCCTTGTCCTAAGTGTATAATAAACTTACTTTGTCAAGACATTTTTGGTAAAATTAAATTTTTCTTTCTACTTCTGCGTTGACACCTAAAAGTTCGTTAAATCGGGCTCCTCTCTTACACCAAGTCTGCCCTAAAAAATAAGTGAAACTGGTAAAATGTAATGGAAATATTTCTGAAATGTCAGTAAATACCCTGAAAATTGTCCTCAACTACTCTGGGAAACTTGGAAAACTCGGAGGAAACATTTCAGTATTTTTGTAGGAACCCTGAATATGTTGCAGCCGTACATTCGAAAGTCAACGACATATCGCATATTATACCTCTTCCAAGGCTACGCGGGGGCCGTGGTGATGGCTGAGGCTACTAATACCTCTCGTATTGCGTTCCCTCCGTGCCGCCTCGCACGCAAAGCATTAGCAGAGGTATTAGTAGCCACAAATATCGCCAGGGCTCCACGTATGCTTGGAGGAAGTTAAATGCCATATCTAGTTAACTTTCTAATCTGTGGTGTTGCTACGTCGTTTTGTCATAACTCAGAAGTCGTTGAAAAGACAGGGTAGGAAAACATCGTTTGGCTTGTTACATGCTGAGTGAGATGAAGTTTCATGTTTGTACTAGTTGGAATGGTTTATCTTGAAACCGAAAATCTTCACTTCGGAGTGGACTAATTCCAACAACAACTACAAAAATCAAGCCGCAGTAAGCTGCGGTAATTCAGATGAAAATGCTGAGAATAACATCAAGTGCATGTACGATCGATTCGCTGCAATCGATGACCTTGCTTGTGGTGCGCCCTAGATTAACCACGCTGTAACGAGGAAGCACAAGAGTGTTGCAAATTGAACGCGGCCAATTTGGGTAAACTACACCTTTTTAATTATCTTATTAACTATCAATCGAGGCGCTTACCAGTACACTGAGTACAAGGTCTACGTCACCAGTTGAAACTGGTTAGGAATTGAAAACTGGTATTGTCAGGACGCTTTTACACAAATAGACTCGGCGAAAGCTCTTTGCTAGTTCATCAGTATTTACTAACAACTATAGAGCAGCGGCAAGTGACGTCATATTGGCAACGAGATAGCATCTGGATGGCATAGCTACAAGGTGCACTAGATTACAATGTAAGGGTAACATTTCTAGTCAGGACAGTGCTTTGAGAGCGGCTTTCTTAGGCTTAAAACATCGTTGTTTTCTCCAACAACAAAAATCGCGCGTTATAGGCTTAAGAAACCCAGTCTAATAGCATTGGCTTCAGTAAGACGACCTTCTTTTTCCCCTCCAGTGCCCCTTGCAGCTAACTCTGTTAATGGCTCCACCATAGAATTATATACAATAATACTACGTTATGTCACTGCTCTATAGCAGCCCACTTAAGTACGGCAACTTGTTTTACTTGTTGGCACACTCGTCGGTGTGTGCCCGTGGGTGGCTACATTTACCCGTATTGCAGAAGCTGTCATTCGGGAGCTATTTCTCAGTAGGCATTATTGCTGCTGCTGCTGATGATGATGATACCTCCTCGGTTATGGTATTAATAATGTAGCTTAGTTGCCAATTTCTCTTGCGCGAATGTGGCAATACGTGAACAATTTAAATGTATGAAATTAAAAATGAAAACAAGACATTTGCAATGTCAAGAATGTTTGGAAAGCTTTTTTTTAACCAGGTTTGCAAAGATAAAGATGTAGGCCTAACATGTTTACCTTTAGCTTCTATCGCCAACGCCGGATGGACACCCAGCAACGTACCAACGCATTGCGCACGAGCATCGATTGAGACAGCATCAAAAGCGAACCTGGCAGAAACCAAGTAGAGCCACCAATGACACTGAAGTGGTGCAGTTTGGTTGTTCGCCCTGTTTATTATTGTACAGCGTGTTTACAGGATGAACATTGAACAGCCGTTATTAGTAAAGGTTTACTGTAAGGTTTGACCTCGGTCTCCCATGTTAAAGCCGAAATTGCGATGCTTAATTTCTCCTCTGCCTTTTAATATTTTCCACTTAAATTTAGTATACAAGCTTTGTTGGACTTGGTGAACACGTGTACCAACTTTTATTAATTTTCGATTTGTCACATCGGAGATCTGGACTTGAGCTGGAATCGTGAGTTTCATTTTTGGCTTGGACTTCTTGTTATTTGGACACGTTTGCCCAATGGTCTCTACAGACTAAACCATTTTTCGTAGAAAGCTTGTTCTTAGCTCATTTGAAAGATCTACTTCCGGAGATGTGCCCTTTGTAGAAATAGAAATTTCGATTGGTCGTCCCGTTCCGGAATTACGGGGCCCTGAAGATCCGTTTTACTGTTATACATTGTTTTAAACATTGTTTTTATGCAACAATGCCAATCAGCAGACGCCAGACGGAAAGCGTAAGCAAATGCTAACAATGCTGGTGTGCCAACAATTTGCCCGCGCGTGAAGAAGCATTATCTTTATTACGAATCGATTTATATCATGATTTCACACCATTCTCCCGTATTAAGGCTAAAGTGTACGTTGCCCATTTGTCTTGCCGTCCTATATTACAAATACGGATAAAGATGCTGATAGATATCTTCGGACAAACCAACTTCCAAAAGAAAGACTTGCACTGAATGAGCGAGCAAAGCGAGTGAAATTCAGTGCCTTTTGCAACGAGTGCAGACAACCAGCTTGGTATGTCAAAGTATCACGAATTAGAAAACAAAAACGAGCTCGCTTGATGTTTAAGGTAAGGTTGAACTGATCCGAAGTCAAAACAGCAAAGTAACACAAATAAACTTTCCTGCAAGGTTTCACGTATCGCAGTGTTCCTGTACTGTTTAGTCCACGTGAAACCTTACTGCTGTATTCAACCATGAGACACGTTTATAAAATCAAAACCGTACCCCAACTTTCAAAATTGTTGTATTTATAATATAGTGTATAATATAGGCTGCACTCTCCTAATTTCAGGGCTACATTTTTCTTCATCTCATTCTAGTCCGGTCGTCTCCTTTCCGTTCATCCTATTGATATACATACACTTTTTAAGATTTCATATTCAAGACTTCACGACTGGTATTTCATTTTTATATTCAAAGATATTTCCAGGATTTCAAGGAGTCGCACGAACCCTGAATTAGTTAATCTGTAGGTGTGTACTAAGCACACTAAAAGTATGGTTTTTACGATTTTTCAGCGATGTCCTTTGGCCAAGTAGAATGAACCAATCAGACTCATCGTGTTCTAAAGTAAAAACTGTAAAAACATGTGAATACAGCAGTAAGGTTTCACGTGGACTAAACAGTACGGGAACACTGCGCTATGTGAAACCTTACAGGAAAGTTTATTTGTGTTACTTTGCTGTTTTGACTTCGGGTCAGTTAAACCTTACCTTAGACATCAAACGAGCTCGTTTTTGTTTTCTAATCATGAATAAAACGACTAGCTGTGTGCAGATGTATTAGCGTGTAATAACCCTTTTTCCACGCCAATAAGCAGAAAATCGTACCTCATTTATTATTTTGAACTCGCGTATCGCTCGTCCGTGAAATCCAATTAAAATAGGCGGATAAACGTTATTTTCAACCACTAAGGTTATCTCTAGTAGGAGACGTACAGTTGTGTTAGGAAATTCGTATGATCTGTGAGTCTGTGACAAGTCCCGTTCGACATGGGCGGGAGAGCATTTCCAAGGCTCTTCTTTTTCTAAAAGTATAAGGATAGGTGGTGATGCTTACCTACCCTGGGCCATGAAACTGAGTAAAAGGGTAGGACGATGTTTTTTCTACGGTTCCAGCTTTCTAACATTCAAATTATTGTTGGAAATCATGAAATTTGCCAGGTTCGCTGTTGATGCCGTGATAATCGATGCTTGTACACAATGCTGGAGAACTGCTTGCATGCTGGGACTGCATGCGGCGTTTGAGATAAAGGTATGTAGTAAAATTGTTATACTGTATATTAGAACTGCAGCGAGCGAAGCGGGCGTAGTTCCTTGTGCAGCGACTCATTGGGGTTTCTGTATAATAACATCACGTCATAACTACTGAACCGACTTTGATGAAATTTTGTATGCTGACAAAGTACAATTCGGCGAAGGATTATTTTTTTAGATCGAAAATCTGGCATATTTTTGGCCGGAAATTAAGGAAAGTCCATCGGAAATTGTTCGAAACCAATTATTAAAAGCCAATTGTTAGAAACCAAGTGTTCGAAAATATTTTGAAGATCAACAATTGAGGTTCACGAGAAACAGGTAACCGCATTACCAATCAACGAAAAACTGTTTCGCAGTTGAGAATAAAAATGGAACGATCGGAAAAAAATTGAGGTGGATTCAGCACAAAAGTGAAAAGGGAGGGAGAAGGAGGGAAGGAAAAAAGTAATGGGGAAGGAGAGAGTGGGGGAGGGGGAATGAAAAAAGTAATGGGGAAGAAGGGAGTGGGGAGGGGGAATGAAAAA
>JAHWFP010094222.1:0-12048 GCA_023313725.1 Lithobius niger | reverse complement strand
GTGGATTGTCGGGATAAACAACAATTTGTTTTCTACACACACACACACAACACTTTCATGAAACCGGAACTTCGGCGTTCCAACAATAGGTAAGACACACCACACCCAAGGACGATTTATGGCAAACTGTACCCACGCCAGTGGCCCATCTTGTTCCGGTTTCGTAAAAGTTTTGTGTGCGTAGAAAAAATGTCCCAATAAACCGCCGTTCGTTGCAATCACGCAGCTTAAAAATGGCCGGCAAACAACAATAAGGAGAGCGTGGGAGAACAAATTTCGTGAAGGTGCATTGTGTCAACTAACATCTGCCATATAGGATTTGTAAAAATACCACGAAATCAGGCCTTGCAGACCTCTAATATAAAAATAGAGGCTAAAAATATAGATTTTCATAGATTATTTTTCAGCAAATATATCGGCTTTTATAGGGTTTTTTGGTCTGTTTATTTTATTCAGGTTACTTAAAGGGCAGAAAAGGTGATTTACTTTTGTATATTAAAACAACAATTAGCTTCGCTCACTCTATTGGCGTTGATCCATGCTTCATATAATTTAGTTGATTTCTTCTGATGTGTATACCTGGTCGAACTTGACTCGGACTCGACGAAAAGGCATCTATTTCGTTTAATAACTAAAAGGTAAATGAGATTGCAATTCAAAAACACATTGCTCTGGAACCAGCTTTTAATAATATAGGCTTTTATGGGTTATGTAGGTTATTTTGGCAAAAAATATAGGGTCAAAATGTTTTATAGGTATTTATAAGTTGGCTGCGACCCCTACGAATTGTTTAGGCAGTTTGCGACAGCGCAATATTTATTTACCCGCTTCTTTGAACTCCAATGTGGGCCGGCTTAAGCTACGATTTCCAGATTGCCATGTTGTCTGTACTTCTGTTGCAGTCCTTGTCAAGCGACGCGCTAGTAACCCTTCTGTGAAGTTACGTTGTGACTGTAGGAGCTACTAGAGTTTCACCCCCCCCCCCCATGGTGGCAACCTGCCTTTAAGCATCGCTTCTTTACTGAAGGGGTAATCCCCATCTGGAACTCACTCCCTTCTTCCGCTAGAGCCCGTTTACGCAACAAGTCATTCTCGCTCACCGAATGCTATTTGCTAGTCAACCGTTATTTATTTATGATTAGTTTCCCGTTGCTACTAAATGAATGCGGTAATAGATATTAATGCACGG
The DNA here is from genome assembly GCA_023313725.1 of Lithobius niger. Lineage (NCBI taxonomy): Eukaryota > Metazoa > Arthropoda > Chilopoda > Lithobiomorpha > Lithobiidae > Lithobius > Lithobius niger. Next base: position 10,859 of record JAHWFP010094222.1, on the reverse strand, counting down.
CGGTGACGTTACGCCAACACATCCCAATGCTAAAAGTGTAGCCGTTATATACGGTCAATCTGAAAACCCACACACGTGACCGTGGGTTAATTTTGATAACCCACACTTTTTCGATAACCCACACTTTTTTTTGATAATCTAACACTTTTTCCGCGCTCCACACAACCACTGCTCTACCACGTGACATACTTTGCAAAACTACCGTACACAAAACAAATTCAACCAACGTAAATAAGCACATTTGCAACCTGCGACATTTATCGTACTAACACGAAAAAAAAAAAAAACCTCGTGTAGGCTACTATGCTAGGACCCCACCCGTGCAGGAATGGTCCAATCCTCCAACCTTTCACTCCGACAGTACTAAAACTAGGCTACCGACACTTGTAAACACACCTAAATACACCTAAAAACATACGATACTCAAGCGAACAGCACATTTATAACCTGGCGACATTTTACGCACTAACACGAAAAAAAAAACCTCGCGTACGATGCTAGCCCCCTCCCCACCCCCACCCACCAATAAATAGTCTAAGCCGAACCCCCCGACAACCTTTCGTTCCGACGGTACGAAAACTAGCCTACTGACACCTTCTAAAACACACCTAAAAACCTACGAGACTCAAGCGAATAGAGCATTTTATACGGTATATCTTATTTAAACTAATAAAGTAGAAAAAATACGGTTTTACCTTAAACACAAATGTCGGTGACTGGAACTGGATATAGGGACGTTCTCGCGTACGTGAGACTTTCTCAGACAGGAAGTTTAAATCGGAAGTTTGAGTTCAGGAATTTACGTCATAATTCACAAATAAAATTTTCAAATAATTTTTTTTTTAATCTCAAATAACTAGACATGTTGGCTCGACGTCACACCTTAGCATTAAAACTCATATCCTTGAATTAGACCGGGTTATCCCGAAATAATTGCTCGTCTGCGAGAAACGGAACAGTCCAAAGATCGAGGGGTTGCGAAATCGCACGAGCGCGCCAGCGCGAGTTCGATTTTGCTACCCCTAGATCTTTGGACTGTTCCGTTTCTCGCAGACGAGCAATTATTTCGGGATAACCCGGTCCACTTGACGGATATCTATTACATAAATTGTATGTATTACTAGCATTGTACCAGGCTTCGCCTGAGGATTTGTTTGACCCGTGGTTGTTTCCCAGTATTTGCTCGGTGCTGTCTGATCGTTCACTGCAACAGTCGATTTTTGTTTGTGTAACATTCTCTCTTTCCGCCAATCCTCTCCCTCCCCTCTCCCCTCCTCCTTTCATCCCGTCCTCTCCATCTCCTCTTGGTTTCCTTCCCTTTCTCCTCTTTGCTATACGTAGTTGAACACGTACCCGGCTCCCGGCTCCCGGGAATAGATAACAAATTGTGTGTATTACTATTATAGGTAAAGAACAAAGAGCTACAGTAATTTTAAACACTGCTACAAGATTGTTGTCATTTCGCGCTATTTCCAAATTTTGCTATTCTCCCTCAAACTACAGGTTCTAGCAATGATCAAACGTCGGTAGAATAAATAGCTTCTCGCAGCGAGAATTCAATATCTAGCATGGCGTCCATTTCGTGGCTATCGAATCGAATACAAACCATCGAATGCCAGCATACAAAATAGTAAAAATGGTTTTCTTGTTGTCATAAATCGACGCTTAAATGTTGCAAGCATCGTAGGCCGTGTCACGAGGCACGAGGAGAAGATTCGCGTCTGCGTCGTTGCCATGGTTATACTAATACGCATAGACAACTCGAATACTCCGGTAAAGGCGAGAAGCAGCCATCAGATTTAGTATTGATCGTAAAAGCTAGTGAGCGAGAAAACTGTCGTTGAGTAAACGAGCCCTTACTTCGACGACTTCACTGAACTCTTTCTATAGTCTCGCCTCGATCACATTCTGTAGTTTCACTACTTTCTCTTTTTTTTTTCAATCTTCTTTTTGGGGAGTAGGGAGGGGAGTCAGCGCCTTCGTTTTGGACTTTAGTTCGATGCCGCCATTTTTTCTATTCTATTTTTATTCTATTCTTCTATTCTTATCAAATCATCTCCAGATGTCAACCTCAAATTCGAATCTACTTACTCAACGAATCTACTAACTCTACGCAAATTCGAATCCTGTTGTACCAGCCTATTGAAATATAACGCCCCGTTTACAACCAAAAAAAAAAATCTGTTGTCGATGCACATGACTAAGGCTCACACAATCTAGACCCGAAGTCTGATCAGCAATCAGCGTGTGTACGGTTTTGTGCTTAGCTGGCGGAAATGACGGTTTTGTTTTTACGGCCACTTGTCCGCTGAAGCTCGTGAGAATACGAAATTGCACGAAGCAATTTACGACATTGCCAGAAGTTTGGTGACAGCCACACAACTCAATAGCACGAGAGACTTGGAAAATGTTGTGTTTGAACAACACCTAGACACAGGTGTTTGCGTAAACGTAGGCAGCCAAATGCCCAACCTCCACTCACTGCGTCATGTTTTAGCTGTCCCGGAATCCGGGATTTAATGGGTAAAATTTTGCATGAACCGTGAACCAGTGACGTCAAGACTCCTAGGCCAGCGACCAGGTTTGATCTACTAATCTGGATTAATTCCCTGATCTGGACTGCCCACTGACGCACTAACCTAGAGTTGCCCAACGACTCTGACCCGTATTGATCCATTGACCAGAAATGACCACTAACCAGTACTAACCCACTGGCTAACACACCAAAACTTACCAACTAGCTTGTCTCATTGATCCAAGTTGTTCACTGCATTCATATGCGCTTATGTCATCACGAAACACAATTGACAATGGTTGGAATGCCACAAGTGGCAATGATTGGAACGTCATATTTGCCGTTAACAGTGCAGTATCTCGAATATTCTAAATAAACATTTATTTCGTATAAAAATATGCGTATCGTGGTCGTGAGTCCTGAACTCACGATAGCACTTGAATTTTTTCTTTCATTACAATTGCTCATTTTTTAAAATCCTCATTGTTGGCTCCATTCTGTTTCTTCGATATCTGATTTTCTCATTAAAAACACCAAGCGGACTGAACCACGACTTATTGCCTTGTTTCGCATCAGCTTAGTTTAAACTGAGATCCAGTCAACTCGTAATAGAGCCCACGTAATATTTGATAGCTCCTCCCTTAGCTGTGGCAATGGTGGTGAGAAACCGTGGCACGTACCAATAATCGCCACAACAGAACCAGTGAAAAGTATCAAGTCATCAGCATAACAACATTGGGGGAAAAACATCATACGAAGAGGTCAAATATGAAGATATTAAAAAGAAGGGGACCAAAGGTGGCACCCTGAGGGACACCCAAAGTAAGAGAAAGCCAGGGGTCTAATGAACCACGAAGGACAACACCCTAACATCTACCCAAAAGGCATGAGCAGTTCCATGCAATAATACTAGGTGAGAATAAGAAAAGGGCTAATTTTGAAAGTAGTTGAGTAAGTGAAGCGGTATCGAAAGCTTTGCTAAAATCAAAGGAGATAAGGTCACTAAAAAGACCTAAACCGAGAAGTTTTGTAATGGGTTCGTAGGTGGAAAGAAGATTGGTGAGGCAGGAACGCTCGGGGAGGTAACCATGCTGGGAAGCAGGAAGAATTTTGAGGTTTCTGCACTATGCGAAAAGATCAGAGAAGTTTTGAGAGGGACAAGAGAAGGCACTCTAATTAGGAACGAGGAAAGGGGAATCCGATTTATGAATGGGTGAATATGGACCTCATTCCACAGTAACGGAAAAGAACAAGAAAGAATGGAATTGGAGAAAATGTGAAACAAATGAGAAGAAATGTTTTTGCACGGAGAAAGATATGTGGAAAGCCATCTGATTTGGAGGAAAAGTCTTCCTTGAGAGACAGAAGAGCAGAAGATATAGCCGCAATTGAGACAATGAACAGTGCCGGCCAGAGAAGGACACGGGGTATGGCAATAAGTAAGAAGGAATGAAGAATAAAAGAAAGGGTTCACTTTGAAAGGATGACAAAATCCTCAAGTAGGAAAGACAGATCTTCGTTTTTGATGCTACTCAGGGGAACGTTTTTATTTTTATTTTTTCAGGCGAATAAAGTAATTTGGGATTGGTTTTAGAACGATGAATCAGGTTGGATTCACAGGAGGCATTGGCAAGTTTAATATGCCTGATGGCATTTTCACTAGCATTAAGAAATTTAGACCTGTTGGATGAGAGAGGTAAAATAAGAGAGAGGTAAATTCCCAGAAGGTTACGGTGCAAACATCACATTTAGATTGCAGACGTAGCTTTTTCACGTTGCGCGTGGTTAAGATTTGGAAGAAACCAGAAGAAACTGTCCCCTCGAGCACGATTCATACGTTTCGGAGTCGCCTCAGCTCGTTTAATCTAGAGATTTTTATGCGTCAGTCTTGTCCTCCAGAGTTAAATGCGTAATCTTGCAGGTGATTCTGCTTTTCTTAAGTCTGTTCAGGCCCATAAAACTTTGAATTCCTGTTAGTGACGCTCGGTCCTTGCCTAACCCGCTGTATTGCAACAAAGTGTTTTATTTATTTATTTATTCATTTTTAGGTGCCACAATTCCTATTTTGGGGATGCTTCTGTTTTTAGTACTTATCATAACCATAATTTGTGTTAACTTAACTATGCTGCGATGCTACTGGGGCCTTAAAGTCCCTGGCAGGTCTAACCTTGGTGGTAAGGCATTCGTGTCCCAAAACCTGGTCCCATAATCTTCCCTTGGCCAATCTCTATCACTATATGTGATTGTCTTCTATTTTTGATCTAGGTTGACTTTTACTGCTCTTATGGTGACGGTCCTTCCCAGACCTGTTGCTGTCGTGACAAATGTTATTATTATTATGAGGTGGGGGTCGGTGCACAGCCGGCAGTAAGTGTACGTGTTTTTTTTTTATTAGAAATGGTTGAAGTTCGCGTGTAGACCGGGGGGGGGGAAGGGGGCAGGAAGAAGTCTTATTAGTAGGGGGAATACTAAGAGAGACTCTGATGAAAGTGGAGAGTTTAACGAACATGGGAATCGGGGTTAAGGTTGGCGGGCTCCTGTATAGCCAGTCAAAGCAAGAAATCCTGCGGTTGATAATTGGATAATCAGTAGAACATTAGAATAAATAGACAAATAGCTGTAAACAATGAAAAGATAAATTGGAAATAAGCCTTCAGCGAACAGTAAGCCCCATTTATGTTTGATTCAAGCGATGTGACCTGGATTCCAACGAAGGAACCATTCACGAGATCATTGTCACACCGCCTTTACTGATATGGTGCTTGTTACTGCTAGTGTTTGATTTTCGCATACGGCTTATTTCCAATTACCTTTACATTATTTAAGGCGATTTATGTCTGTTTATTTCACCTTCGTTGAGCCTATAACGTCAGTGGACAAATTATTGGCCGTATCGGTAAAGGCAGTATGGCAGTAATCTGATGATGGAATGGGTCCCCAGTTGGAACCGAATCACGTCACTTGAATCGAAATGTATGTGTATAAACGTGGCCTACGGTACTACGTTAAGGACGTAAATTTCCGCCCTTGACGGCAGGCACAGAACCACAAGGTCACAAAATACAAGAAACGGATTTAATTTTGAGGGCTAATTACCCTTTGGTCACCTAAAAATTACAAAAATACATAACGGAATGAATAATGAACATGTATGAATAAAAGTGAAAGCACCTCAGTACCCATACTTACGAATAAAAGAACAAACAACATGGTTTCCTAACGCAAACAAAGCTTCTGACTGTTTACAAGACACCAGCTTGGAAGAGTGATGTTGGCAGACCACTGATTTTTAAATGCGATTGCAAGGCAAAGAATCGAAAAATTTTTGCCAGTTTTCCACGTGGTTAAAATTTTTAACAACATTCATGACACTTTCCCGATTTACAGAAATCGTATAAGCCGCGTGGCGCGTTTAAGGCGCGTTTACGCAACATGTCATTCTCGCTCGCCGAATGCTATTTGCTAGTCAACCGTTATTTATTTATGATTAGTTACCCGTTGCTACTAAATGAATGCGGTAATAGATAACAAATTGTATGTATTATAAATAACAACACGGATAAAGAACAAAGAGCTACAGTAATTTTAAACTTTGCTACACGATTGTTGTCATTTCACGTTATTTCCAAAATTTGCTATTCTCCCTCGAAGTACAGCTTCTAGCAATGATCAAACGTCGGTAGAATAAATAGCTTCTCGCAGCGAGAATTCAAAATCAAACATGGCGTCCAATTCGTGGATATCGAATCGAAGACAAACCTTCGAATGCCGGCATACAAAAAACAGTCCGTCATCTTGTACTGCAGTAAAAATGGTTTTCTTGTTGTCATAAATTGACGCTCAAATGTTGCAAGCATCGTAGGCCGTGTCACGAGGCACGAGGAGAAGATTTGCGTCTGCGTCGTTGCCATGGTTACTATTATGCATAGACAACTCGAAAGCCGCATACTCCGGTAAAGGCAAGAAGCAGCCATCAGATTTAGTTTAATCAAGTAAAAGCTAGTGAGCGAGAAATCTGTCGTTGCGTAAACGAGCCCTTAATTAGTCTTATTTTTTCGATAAGTTCGTGGTAGATGATAGTTCCCCTCACATCAACAATGTGGGTTTTCAAACCCACGTGTTTCGCTACAGTATACGTGACGTTTGATTTTGAAATGGCTCCCCCATGATCTTTTTTTCTTACACCCAAGGCTCTATGGCATTCCTAGTGTATTCCATATATCTAGTGTATGATTTTTTTTCTGATGGCTTATTTCCGTTTTAGTGGTGAGAATAAGTGCAATATGAACTGGATTTGATCGATTATAAGTTCAAGAGAAAAAATCAACAATTTCATGGTCGCTTTAAAACGATTTTAACACCCAAAGAGTTTAATATCCAAGTGAGTGCTTAATAGAGGAAAGAGTACGAGAAGACACGGAGAAAAGTAAATCTAGTAAGCGATAACAATAGTTTCTACGGTCACGGATGGGGCTGGAGGCATGATGAGTAAGATTAGAATTCTGGAAGAGAAACTCGTGAGATGCACTTGAGCCAATTACATTAAGCCAGTTAATTTTGGGAAGGTTGAAATCCCAAATGCAGTATAAAAGGGAGTTCGGCTTAAGGAAAACAGCATTGTTGAACATAGTTAGAAAACTAAGCAATTGTGCATGAATTTTAGTCCAGGCAACGAAGTGTGTTTAAAAAAAAACAAAAAATATGAAAAGGTTTTATTTCTTTCGCCTAAAATTCCTAAGGCGAATTGTCCCTTCTTTTAAACGCCATTTTCTCGATAACAGTGAGAGATAGAGAAAAAAGTGAATACACTTTTTTGTACAGAATTTAACTGGCTTCAATTTCCTATCACATTATAGGATACAAATTGTTGATAGATGTCGAGTTATTTAGGAAAAGCCGAGAATTGGGAACTAAAATACAAGATGGCGGCTGGTTCCCGGTCCCCCACTCTAGGGGACTTTTAGTATGTTTCACTGGAAGGCCTAACAGACATTTTTGGCGAAAGAAATAAACCTTTGAATTTAATGTATTTCTACCCCCTAATTTTAAGCTCCGTTGACAGAACTACTTAACAACGATGTAGTAAACACATCCAATGGTGAGGCTATCAGAACTTGGTAGGACGATGGAACACCATCGGGATTCTCATTCGCCAATGGGGTCGGAATAGGAACCTCATGAAGTAGAAGAGAATACGATTATTGTTGTTAATCATGACACCGCCATGACTACTTACAGTGCGATCACTGTAATAGACTTTGTAACCACAGAGATTTATAGTGGAATTAGGGTGAGATTCACTGAAACTCATACTGTCAGGAGAGCCTGTACGAGTGAGTAGTTCATGTTCGTCAAGTTTGTTGATAGTCCCAAAGCATTAAAATAGATGCAAGAAAGGCATTGAACATTGTTTACAGTTGTGTGCCAGTGGTGAATAGAAATTAAGGTGCACGATCCTCCTCCAAATGGAAGTCTTGGCGAGGACTGCGGACACTAGAAGAGCCATTGACCGGTCCTGGATCATTATCTGGATGACTATCGGATTCAGGAAGCCCGTTTTCACGGTTGGCTTTTCTACAAATGGTGATACTGAGATGGGCGTTGGGACGGCTGTGATAAACCTTCTGTTAAGAGTGAACCGTAGTGCACAGATTGTTAACATCGGGATTACGTGAATTACTGTACTTCGTCCAAAAGTAGTAGATTGGGGACAGTCAACAAAATGCAATATTTTGGCCTTATAGAGGGCCTCACATGATTATTGACTTCACAGTGCAGAGAAAAAGGAAGATTAGGAAAGATACTTGGTGTGCAATTGAAAGCAGCCTACAGTTATGTTGAAAGAGTTATTACAGATAAAAATCATAATTGAATCCTTTGTAGCAGGGTGTAGGCCAACCAATAAATGATTTTAACAGGATTACGAAGGAATGCTGAAGTATATGCTGTCAGCAATTGCAGGATTACAGATGGCTGAACGTATTATGCCAGAAGTTAACGCTGTTGTGAATATTTGTGTATGATTACATGGGCCTACCTTGTTGTAGTGTACCAGTTGGTGTGCGCATGTAGGACCTGTAATATACCTGCTGCAGGATTATTAACTCAGATTTAAAAAAAAAAAAAAAAAAAAATTGCGTTATTTTAACTCTGGCTGTGTGCTGAAAGTGATACTGTATCGTTTAATCTCAGTCACCTATGTTAAAGCGAATTTAAATGCTTTATATCACCATCTATTTTTAATATTTAGAAATGAAATTTTGTGTTTATGCCTTACGGAGCTTGGTAAACATTCATGCCAACCTTTATTAAAATCCTTTCGATCAGATCGGAAAACTGGACCGGATATGGAATTGGAAAGTTAGTGTTTATCTTGGGGTTGTTGTTGTTCAAACAGTTAAATCCAATGCCCCCCACAGACCAAACTATTTATTGCATAAAGCTAGCATTAGCTCATTTTACAAGTTTGGCTTTACAGATTTACGGGTTCTGTAAAGGATCGCACTTGGGTCCGGAGTTACAAGCTCAAACGAACAGGTTAATTCTTTCGCAACGTTTTAAACATGGTTGTTAAAATTGGCGACAGGTTAAATTTATTGGTAACAGACCTAGCCAAATGTGACTAAAACTTGATTTTTTGGCTTTACATCCTTGTGGCACACTACGCCTTAACAATTAGTCAATAACTCAATGTTTAGGTATTTCAAAGTGATTATTTAAAGTGACAGTGTGTACGAATGTATGACAACAGTTTGTGATATACCTGCAAAGTCAGCTTTTCTTTGAAGACACGCAACAAAGCAATTAACCAACGTACACTGTAAAAAATAAGCATCTTAAACTAAGATGTAATATTTGCATCCGTTTTTAAGACGTTATTGGCAAAATTAAGATAGTTTAGCGTCTTAAAAATTTTCATCCGTTTTTGAGGTGTTTTCGCCATCTTAGCAGTTTGGCATGTTAAAACCCGATGCTTTGGTAGGCATCTTACATATCTGGCATCTTACAATGCTGATATTTCATAACGATGACGTCTCAACCATCTAATTTTTGTTATTTATTACATATCTTGTATATTACATTATCACTCGTCTGCTTAGTTGCGAAACAGCACGTGGAAGAGGACGTATCAAACACAATACATCTTAGTCCTTATAACTTGATTTTTGACCAATGTAGGTCAACATCATGTTAAGAATGAAATCAAAGTGAATGTAAAATCATATTAGTTAGCCACATTAGCCTAACGCAGCGTCTACAATCGTTATGGAAGTCAAAAGAGTTTGCTACTTTCGTTAATTGTGTAGATTCGTTTAGATTATTCATAAGCTGTAGAAAGAATAAGACCATTCGATTTTTTAAGAACATGACTACAGTTTACTATAGGATTGGCCCAATAATTGTTTTCACTCAAAGCATCAACGAAATTTTGAGCGTTTTGCTTTAGTGCTAAAACACTGCAACTTATTTATTTTCCAACTCAGAAAACTGCCTCCTTAAAATGTTGGCAACTTCACTTCGTTTCCGATTTAATACATAGTGCTGTCTTAAAACGATGGTATCTTTGCCAGTTTCACAACTTAAAAAAAAAATTACCGTCTTAAAATATTAGCAGCTTTGCACGTTTTGTAACTTAAAATAGGTTGACCTCTTAAAATGTTGCAGTCTTTGGCAGTTACCCCACTTAAAATAAATTGACATCTTACAATTTTGCAACTTACTCTCTTTTCCAACTTAAAAATAAACCATCTTACTGCGTGGACATCTGAAATTGCTGCCATCTTACACTGCATGAATTTGGCAACTGAAAACTGGCGTCTTAAAGAGCTAAACATCTTAAATATTTATTTTGCGCACTTTCCATCTGATAATAAGACGCATCTTACGTTTAATGGCATCTAAAATGAAACAAGTTTGAAATTGGGACGCATCTTAAATTAGTGGTATCTTAAAATCTTCAAAACACAGATCCATTCCATCTTAAATTAAGATGGTTTTACGATTTTCATGAGACTCATGAACCAAAACAACTGAATTTCAGATGCATCTTAGAATTTTAAGATGCTTAGTTTTTACAGTGTATAAATGTATAATTTATTTAATGTAGATTAAATGTATAACAGACAAATAGGGTGTTAATCATAAAGGTCATGGACAGCTTCTCGAGAATTAATATATTACAACATCAAGAGCAACATGAAGCGTAGCGCAACGTTGGTATCAGCTTAGAGCAATACATTCACTTCGTTACGGTGGAGCAATGGAAAGCAACACTCGGCATGCGTCATATCACGAGGGCATGAGTTTGGACAGCAAATGGGAAGAAATGCATATGTCGTGACTA
>JAHWFP010094220.1:4420-18763 GCA_023313725.1 Lithobius niger | reverse complement strand
ATAAGCTGGTGCTTTTAAAAATGTAGTTACGTTTTTATTAGCAAATATGTGTAATAATAATTACATATATATATATATATTAATGTACTAGGCAAACAAAAATTCCACAGAAAAGCATGGAAAAATAGTACATTCTATAATACACGTTACGCATCTCCTAATGCTAAACTGTAAAAATGAAAAAAATATATTTACCGTATAGCAGGACCTAGCATACTTACCCCACCTCCCAATTTTTTTCCTTTTTTTTTAGCTTAATCCACAACGTACGAAACTACAAAATGAAACAGTGTAGGCCTAAAAGTTGTTTGTATATGTAGTCCTAAAAAAATCTTAAAGTGTTTAAATCTTAAATCTTAAAGTTCGGAATGCAATATTTTTATGCCCATGCCTCCTTAGTAGTACAGTAACTTTCTCGGGTACTGTTTCAAGACGTTACTAGCCAGCTCAGATAAACCGTTTTTGTTTCCTTGACTATACTGAAGGATATAATCTCTCAATTTGTGTTGCCTCATTAGTGGTGCAGTAACTTTTCTCGGGTAGGCTATTGTTTCAAGTTACTAACCGCGAACCGATCGAGAATTCTTGCAAATTCTCGTCACTAAGCCACAACGACATCACAGACAGTTGTCCAGGTGTTTATTGAATATTTATTTTAGTGTTGGGAGTTTGGTACGTACGGTTTAAACATGCGTGTCACGATTCCCAATATATTTGATTGACGCATTTTTCTAAGGTGAAACACAAACTAAAACTGCAATCGATTATCATTTTACGTTCAAGGTCGCGACACGTGGGCCGTTGTTTACCTGACATGTTTTTCATTCGGTCACTATCTGGGGCACTACTGGTCGTTAAAATTGTGTGAAATTTCGAAACACCACTGTGAACTTGAATTCGTTCATTCCAACGAATATAAACATGCCAAACATTCACCGGGTGTAAAAATAATTCCCCTGGCAGTCACTGCGTGCGCCCTATTCGAGTATGTTAGTACTAAAAAAAAAACCGTTTCAAGACACTTAGCCTCAGGCAACCAAGGTGAAGGAGATGAGTATTTGTTCCCACGAAGCCACGTCGGGAGAGAAATCGAGTGGTGATTCTGATATACAGACATTTCCAAAAAAATGTGCTTAATTCTGTCCCTAGCACAGATAGTCCCTTTCCATAATCCTTGATTCAAAGAAGACATTCCCACCTTACGACTGAATCAAACTGGAGCCAGCCATCTGAATTAGAAGTTGGAAAATTCAGACATCTACAGGCATTAAATAAGTCAAAATCGCCAAAAATGACCGTTTTTCACGAAAACCGTCATAGATAACGATAAATGGTATAGGACCTATACTGTAGACCACATTATTTCAAACAACGTTTATCTAAATCTTTTTTGTGTACTACAAACGGTTCTTTGCGTAATAGGCCAAAATGGAAACAATATACAGCAAAAATTGGGTGCCATTTTGGCCGCCATGTTTAATGCTCAAGGATTTTAGCTTGGCAACCTTCTGTTAAGACTTTTGTTCAATTTATCAACTGATTCTAAAGCAACATAGGAAACTGCTGCCCGTAGGCTTCTCTGCTTATCCTCAGTTAGTTACATGTTGCAATGCTGGTTAGAAAAAAACTAGTCCGGCTTTAATTCGAGGATGGCTTTACAGAACAGCAGCGTGAATGAAAGTAGCCTATTAAAAGTCGTTGAGAAGCCACACACAACCTATCACCGTATGCCCTTTCAATTGTTGACCTTGGCGTTCAAAAGAATGACCCCTTCTTCGGCTAATGTAATGTGTGGAGTCGTTGGCATGGTAGCTGCTGTTTGTTTACTCTTCCCCTAGAATACGTTACCCGTTATTGACGACCACTTTATGTTTTTTTCTCAAACTGTATGGCAGGGAAGCCACTCAAGCTGCACGACAGCATAATGCTTGTAATACCCATAACTCGTAAACGAATGATCCGATTTTCGTTCCATGTTTTGCATTGGTCATGCCTTGCCAATGTCTACAAGTTTCAAATTTAAACTTAGGTTCTACAAAGCATGTTTTAAAGGTTAGATGTTCGATGACCTTGAAAGACTATGTCAAGGTCATTGCTAAATACATGATTCGAGGGGCCCCTATTCACCTTCATACCATGCAAGGTTTCACTGCTCTAGTACCAATCAGCTGGAATTGCCTGGGGTTTTCCGTCCTTTCTGCCCCACCCTGTATAGGGTGTAACAAAAGGTCATGTCCAAACTTAGGTGACTAATTCCTTAGGTCAAACTAAGAATATAATTCATATAAACATTTGGCCAAAGACGTCTTATTGTTTGGTTATCGCGTGAATTAAGAACCCAAAATTCCAACTCCGCTTCCCCACCTCCGCCCACGCTCTGGCTATTAAAAAAAACAAATCAGAATAGGAAGGTAGTGACATAAAGACAATGAACTGAAGGTAGAGAACAAACTGTTTAGAGTCAAAATCAGACTAAAGGAAAAATAACTGTATTGCCAAACAATTTGTCCTGGAGGGAAAGCAACAATTGTTCGAAAACTTCTTTAGTCGGTGCTAATGTAGGACTGATAATACCATAGAGGTTTTAATAACGTGAACTACCACCCACCTGCCTCATATTTTCTTTTTTGTTTCGAAAAAAATTTGATGATTTTTCTGTTAACTTCGCGATTTTATTCGTATTTTACCGATATTAATGCCCTGGTGCTCTGTAGTCCCATAAGCTCACCCCCTCTTCCCTTCTAAATACAACACTGTCAACAAAGATGTTTTTCTTTTTAGTTTTGACTATTCATCATTCTTGAAATTAAAATCTCTGATGGTATTTGCCTACGCTAACACCGAAACTTGCTGCCCACCAACCACGATAAATAAATGTTTCATCAATAATGATGTTTTCCTTTATTCCGACTTTGAAACTCTTGACAGCGTTCGTTCACTACTTTCAGTAGTATAGGAACGATTTCACCCTATCATGATTTGCGTTTGCATACAGACGGGAGCAGTTAGGATTTGGGTTCTTAATTCATGCCATAACCAAAGAACAAGACGTTTCTGGCCTAATGTTTATATGAATTATATTCTTAGTTTGACCTAAGGAATTAGTCACCTAAGTTTAGACACGACCTTTTGTTACACCCTGTATACACGGCTATAATAGCCGTGTATGATAAAGGAGCGTAGCAGAGAAGCCAACATTTTTCTGTCTAAATTTCATTGTCCAATACTGCACACATAAGCTGCCGTAGCTTAGCTCCTAATAAAAATAATGTTTTTTTAATTACCCTATTCAGAAAATATACGTTTTAATCTTTCATCTAAGCCTAATCACACTCGTTTATCTTAGTTAGAACGGACATGACAGCAGTTTTAAGATGGAACTTGTCGTAAAACGACGTAAAAATCGTAGCCCTATGACGTAGAAAAGCTGTCGCAGTAAGCGCCGGTGCACACGTGCGGTCGTCGCATTTGCGGTCGCCGCTGCGGTACCGCATTTGCGGTTTGGTTTACATACCATCTGTTGGATACTGCACACGTACCTGCGTCGACGTTGCGTTACCGCCCGCCGCTCGTGCGGTCATTTTGCAACGCAATTCCCCTCGTCAACGCAGCGGTACCGCAGTGTTAAAAAAACGCAATTGCGTCTCTGAGTACCTTGGATGACTTGAGCGGTGCACACGTCCGCCGTTTACCGCAAAAGCGTTACAGAAAATGGCGTCCAATTTCGAAGAAATAGACATGGAATCGTTTATTGGGGAAGTAAAGAACTATCCTGAAGTATGAACTGTTGCTGCAGAAATGATTGAAGATTCATTGGGAAGTAATTAAAGAACTTATCCGAATTTTTTAGTTAATCATAACATTTTCCCCTGGTACGTCTTAAATTAGTTCATCAATGTACCAAAATTCGTCGCATTGGTTTTAAAATATATTTTTTGTTCACGAGATAGGCGAAAAAAGCAACATCGTCTCATTGGTTTCAAACTATAATTTTTTGTACACGAGGTTAGGGATCCGAACGAGCACATACGTCACCGAAGTGGCACCGCAGCGTCAACGCGCGTTAAAAAACCGCACGTGTGCATTGATTGGATGCGTTACCTCAGCGGCGCCGCAGCATCGCCGCAGCGTTCAAAAAACGCATGTGTGCACCGGCATGTGTGCACCGGCGCTAATAGCTTCTAGTGTGCGCGGCGTATCTTGAGTCCTAGAAGTATTTTATGAGCGGCCACGTCTTCCTGGAGGAAGCGGCTTTAATCGACAGCCGCCATTGTTTGTGTAACCATTTTGGATATCAACAAGGCACTCTGCTACCAAAAACGTACAATCGATTATTTGTGTTCATTCTGCAGCAAATGCAAGATAGGCCGCGCACACTATAATTTAAAAAAAAATCGTTTTTATTAACCTAGGAGGAAAACATACATCTTAACCTTTCGTGTAAGCCCAATTATGTCAGTGGATGTTAATTAGAACTAACATTACTGCTGTTTAAAGTAAGCAATAATAATTCACATATGCGCTGTTGTATGTGTGGCACACACAATACAGCCTTATAGAACTTAATTAACGAATTTGGGTCAGAAAGGTTAATTTTACAAAAAAAATATGAATAGAACCCTTTTTGAATGAAATTTTATTCTAAATATAAATGGTTACCGCTTTATTTTCGATCGGATGAACGGTTTAGACGCTAGAAGCAAAAAAAAAATGATTTTTTGGTCGCCGTCTTGGGTCCCAGGCTCAGGAGAAGAGATTCGACTTGTCACCAGACAGATTCGGATTCAGTATGCTCTAGTTAGGGTAAAAACGCCGGGTACCCAAATGTCTCAACATTTGCACTTGATTTTTTTGGGTTTTTTCTTCCAATGTATAAGACAGAGTTTTGTTTTTAGTAGGTAAGGTGCCACTTTCCATATTTTTAATATGAAACATTCAAGTTTTAAGGATTAAAAGTAGGTATTATACGACTTGCGTTTCTTTCATCGACACGATAGTAAACGATACTACATTATGTTCGAGTGCTGAGATATAACAAAACCTTTCACAAATATTTTGAGCAATTTTAATTTTTAACTAACATTTTTTGATTTACATCCTTAAAAATGATACATTCGTCTGAAAAATACTGTCCCACAACCCAGAATCACTAGGTTCTCTTTTGATTCTCTAATCTGGTGCCAAAATGAAGTTATCCTGCAAGTTTGAACCCTGGCCGAATTAATGCATTTTTCATACCCACTTTTGGTCTATTTTTACTGTAATATGGTTCCTTTATGTTATAGAAGAGGGGAAAGGCAAAGGATAGCCTACGCACTAATTTTTACTTGTGCAGTCACGAGAGTGGTTCATCTTTAACTAAAGTCTGACATGACGACGTCTGGCTTTATGGTAGCCTCCAGAAGAATTGTGGTTGGGCAGATCTGGTCCGCGGTATGGTTTGTGCCGCGAAAAGCTAAGATGTTGGATCTCTTGTTAGTGCCTCAGGTTAAGATGTCAGTGGAGTTACTGTCATCGAATGGCCAATCATTTTTGGGATCGGTGGCGAAAAGAATACGTTCGTCAGCTTCGTACTGTTCATCAAAGAAGAAATATTGACCAGGAATACGTGACGGGAGTGGACGAGTTTGTGACAATACAGCAATACTTTCAGTCTAATAAAAGCGCTAGCTTCTGACGCAATCAGAAAGTGCGTTCATATTTTGATAAAATGATATTTTCTGGGAATTGTCATCGCCCTCCGATACAATTACTGTACGGAATGGAACTGGACACTTTGTAATTTCAAGGGTTCACTGCAGACTTGTTAAATTCAAACTTCTTTACTTCCTCCTTAGACATAACGCAATTTACAAAAATAAACATTTAACAATCCGCACATGAATCGAGAAATTGTCCAACAAGACAGTTCGTGCATAGAGTTCTGTCCTTGTTGCGTTCTTGTTGGGAAAGACCTCTCTTCGCGCCAAATTATCTTCAATATAAGGGCCAGTTCTCGCTACAAAATATGGAAACACTTTCCGTAAAAGGAACGGACGTGTCTCTCACGTGGAACAATAACCAAAAACCCGGCATTCCAAAGTTGGCCAATGTTTCTTTTCTTCGTTCGAGTAGAACAACATAATTAGCCCTAATTACAGTCATTAGGTAATTACGGTCCAGTCAGCAAGCAAGAGATGGCAACTTTACACCTCCAATCCAACGCTATGATTCGTCCACAACAAATCACGGTAAGTGCAGGCCACTAGTGATGCACATCACCAGGAATGATGCACAGAAGGCAAAGATCGATCACCAACCCTCTGAGCACAAACACAGCACCGCACTTTGGCTGCACTACACAACACACCAACACTGCACAACACATTTTGTACACTGCCACCTCTGCACACTGCTGCACACCGCTGCACTCTTCTGCACATTGCTACACACCACTGCACTCCACAACACCACTCCACATCCACAACACGGCAACAGGACCATCTCAATACCAAACGGCCCCACTGACACACCAAATACGACACACCAATTTTACACTCTGCAGCACTCAGGAAACTCTCTCTTTAACGAGCAATCCATCCACTTATGCTTACAACACACCACAAGAAAGCCCTCAAAAAAACTTTCTTTTCGCTCCATCTCTTCTCTTGCCACCCTAAACACACCATACCACAAAATACCACACACAACAATCCACCTCCCTGGATCCAACTCAAAAGTACTGTTCACCACTGGAGAAAACACATTTTTGCCATGGCAAACCCCCCTACACTCAGCATTAGGGCGTTTGTGCCCCTTTCCCCAGCAAAAAAACAAACATGCAACACATATCCAAACAATGCTAACAACAACACTGTAAACCTTGCATGTTAACAACAAGCAGAAAACTTTGTCAGAAACAGAATTCAACAACACTTTGGGAGAAGCAAGCACACACTTCAGCTTGTGAAAAGCTTTCCGACAGCTACTGCCCCCTCCCACTTTGTCTGGTGCCCCTTTGTTCACACTGACCGCCAAAGGCAATATCAACTTTGCATAGTTATTTAACATGTGCAAGCCATCACCAGTCAATCCTAACCTAGACTTGACTTTTTTCTTCGTGTTTATAACCAATAAAGCAGATTTTGCTTCCACTTTCACTACAACCAGGCACCTACACTTTTGCTTTACCCTTGCAGACAGAGGGCCACCAATAGCTTCCTCGTTCACTTGTCTGCTCGTGACATTCCCAGGTTTCCCTCCTGAATCCCACACCTGAGATCGCCTGTATAACTCTTTACCTTTCACTCCATTCTGTCCTTCCACTACCATGACATCGACTCCAACCTCATTACTAGTAGTAACTTGTGCAAACTCATCTTTCCATCTTTCCTTCTTTCCATTCGCGATTTCCCTCTTTAACCTCACCTTACTTCCGTGAACTAACTCCGCTGGAGTGAAGTTTGCCGTCTCACAAAAAGTAGACGTACTTGTAAACTTAGCTGGTGCTAAAACATCATTCCCTTTGGCAGGATACTCCAAATCCAAAGCCCTGCTACAGTCTACCCTCGTCCTGTGCAACCTTTCTACAGACTGCGAATGATAAGGCATACTAGTTACAAGGCCGATATCACACTTCTTCAGGAAACAAGCTGCCCGTTCAGAAACAAACGGTTTTCCAACATTCGATTGGAGTTCCACCGAGAACCCAATCTTTGAGCCAATCGCTAAGCTGCCATTTACGACCGTGTGTGAGTTAGCCTCCCTGACAGCCACTGCTTCAGTATACCTGGTCGCCTTATCTCGAACCTTTAAAACATGCTTTCCGTCCGACGTCACTTTGAAAGGCTTTACGAAATCCACTTTCACCTTAATAAAAGGCTCTGCCACAACCAGAACTAAATCCATTTCGTCCTCTCCCTTCCGCACACCTTTTCTATATTTCTTACAGATTTCACACCACTCTATCCAATTTTTACATTGTGCACACATTCTTGGCCCATGCAATACTTCCTGCAACCTGGCAATGGACGTTTCCGTGGCCATGTGCCCAAAATAGGCATTAGCATGTGCCCTCCTTACTTGTTGCTCCGTAAGCCCTTTAGGTACCACTATCTGATCACACATTTTGGTGCCATTTACTGCCGACCATTTCCTACGTAAGACATCATCCTTCCAAAAATAAGATGTTCCTTCAATGTCAGCTGCCACTCGACATCCCTCCAACCCAGGATCAAGCACCTGCCCTTGCTTTAAAACTTCATCTTTAACAGCTAACAAGTCTTGAATTCCTGCTGTCAACAAACCTCCATTTCCATTCCTTACAACCTTTTTACAATTTTCCGTACTCCTTACAGAGTCGGCCACAACACTAGCTTGTTTATTGACTAAAACGTATTGTGACTGGACAACTGTATCATTTTGTGCAAGCCCATTATCTTCGACCTTGACACTCATTTCAGCAATTACTTTATTTTCATTTGCAACATTTCTAACACTTTCCTCCGTTTCCTCATCTTCAACTTTAAAAAGACCCTCCAATACATCACCATCAATTAACTGATCTGCAGCCTGCTTTTCGTTACTTTTCTGTCCATTGATACCCGTCTTCGACCTAGCTATCGCAGCCCGTGTTTTGTTTACCTTTGTTTCAATTTTCTGTAGCTTTTCATAAGACTTTTGGCTAAGCAGAAAGTCGTACGTTTCGTCCTTGAAAAATGGCGACATGCCGCATTCCAGCATAATGTAGCCATCTTCCGTTGCCAATTTTACCTTTGCCACCGGAAAGTCTGTTACGTTTTGACTTACAACTGACGACAAAACAACTCGTTTCCCTGTGAACGAACTAGGCTCTACTATTTTACTTGAAACCACATCCATAAATGCACCTGTATCCAGCAAATAACTACCAGGCTTTCCATTAATTGTGCATTTCTTACATAACCGGCTTTCCACCGACTGTGTACCACTTTTACCTTTAAAAGAGCTAACCTCCTTTCCACTGTGTACACTAGGCAATTGAGTACATACATTTCCCACTGAGGCTTTGGTACCATTGTTGGGACAATCCCTTTTCAAATGCGAGCTCGAGCTACAAATGTAGCACTTACGTGGCTCGTCCGCCTTTAAAGGCGCTCTCCTACCAGACTGATTACTGTCGTTAGCTTGCGGCCTTGCTTGCGCATTGTAAGCCGAAGCTGTAGTACCATTGCTCGTACCATTATTACCTGAACCATTTCTAGTACTATTGCTATTGTTACCATTACCATTGTTACTGTTCCCATAGTTACTAGTACCATTCCCTTGGTTGCCTCCATTGTTTCTGTTACCTTGACTACCTTGATAACCATTACCATTCCGATACCTGCTATAACCATTACCATTGTTACCTCCTCCACGGTAATTATTTGCGCCCTGTGGTCCGCCTTTTCCATTGTCAGAACCACTCCCCTGTCTTAGAACTGCTTCTTGGCGATTAACGCAGTAATCGTCTGCAAGCGAAGCTAAGTTCAAAACAGACTCTTGTTTACCCTTATCAATAAGCCATACTCTCATCGGACTTGGTACCTTATCCAAAAAGTCCTCTATTAATACCTGCTGGAACAATTTTTGGAAAGAATCCCCACAATCAAGTTCCTTAACCCATTCAGTACCCAGTGTTGTCAAAGTGTGAGCAAAATCTAAGTACGTTTGTTTATCAGTTTTTTTTGCTGACCTAAACTGGTTATGTAAACACTGCTCTGTAACATTAAATCTTACTTTAAGAGCTTTCACACACAGATCAAACTTTGCAAAGTCATCATCAGAAAGACGCATGAGCGTTTCCCGCGCTTTCCCTGTTAACAAAGATAACAATCTGAAAGGCCACTCTTCTTTGTTAAAGCCCATCCTATCACAAATTCTAGTAAAACCAGACAAGAAAACTAACATGTTGTCTTCCTTCTCCCTGAAGGGTTGGCACAACTTCGACATGTCGTAACGTTTTTCTTGTTGTACAGACTCCGTTTTTACCTTTAATTGTTCTTGCTTAAAGGACAACTCTCTTGCCTGCATTTCATCATTATGCTGCCTAGCATTTTCGCTAATACGCAGCTCATGCTCCTGTTTCTCCCTCGTTAATCTATCTTCCCGTTCCCACCTCTCTCGTTCTAGCTCTGCCTCCCTTGCAAATTTTTCTCTCTCAATTTCGTCCTCCCTCTCTCTTAATTCTTTTTCCCTTGCTAATTTTTCCCTTGCTAATTCGTCCTCCTTCTCTCTTGAAGCCTCCTCCCTTCCTAATTCTGCTTTTCTTACACTTATCCTTTCCCTCTCTAATTCTTTTTCTTCTTGCCTTTCCTGCCTTTCCCTTAATTCCCTCTCTTTTTCTTCATTTATTACCCTTTTAGCCTCCTCTACAGTTTTAACTGCTTCTGCGAGATCATCAGCCAACAAAGTTTCTCCCTCCAACCCACCTTTAAACATAGCCAGAATTTCACTTTTTTTCTTAGGCGCATGCAACCCCAATTCCTCGCACACAGCTTTCAAATCAACCACAGTTTTATCACTAAGCAACTCCATTGTAAAATTACTTAATTACCTAAGCAACCAACAATCAAAAAAAAATAGCACCAACACGCACAACAGTTCCCGCAAGCTTTAAACAACACTTTTTTCCCAAACGCCCTAATACCAAGGTGTAAAAAAAGTTTGCCACAGCTCACCTGTTGCCGCATTGTGGAGACACTGCCAAGACGACTTCTACATCTAAACTGACGAACCCAGGCTTGCACTGACGATGACTTCAAACCCTATTTCGCTTCTTCCACTACCGGAATTCGCCGAAATCTTCCTTCTCACACGACGAAGTGCAGCATTACCGCCCACTCTCGCTGATCGGAATGTTTTCCGTCCCTCGTCCAGTCGCAATCTTGTCTGCCAGCTCAGCTTTTCCGTCTCTTGACTCGTCTTTCTTGAACAGCAGGAAGCCCCTTTAATCTTCCTCCCACGCTGGTTGCCGCCAAAGTCGAAATTCTGCCATGGAAAGTGAACCCACTGAGTTGGAGAAGCTCACCACTACCATCTAAGTTGACATTACCGCCGACTTTCGATGCAGCTGTGCCCCTTTAACGTGAAAGTCCGGATGTAAGCCAAAACTGCTGGTTTCTTCGACGTGTAAGTCCAGCTTGACCGCTGTCACCAATGTATTTACTTTACACTTGATGCAGACGCAATTTGCTTCACCACTGCCAATGTAGATACAAAGGCAGCACACTGACCGTTGAAACTCGAACAAATCGACATGAAATCCAGCTGCCTCCTCGACGTGAAAGTACGGCTACACCGCTGCCACCAATGTAATTTCAAGGGTTCACTGCAGACTTGTTAAATTCAAACTTCTTTACTTCCTCCTTAGACATAACGCAATTTACAAAAATAAACATTTAACAATCCGCACATGAATCGAGAAATTGTCCAACAAGACAGTTCGTGCATAGAGTTCTGTCCTTGTTGCGTTCTTGTTGGGAAAGACCTCTCTTCGCGCCAAACCATCTTCAATATAAGGGCCAGTTCTCGCTACAAAATATGGAAACACTTTCCGTAAAAGGAACGGACGTGTCTCTCACGTGGAACAATAACCAAAAACCCGGCATTCCAAAGTTGGCCAATGTTTCTTTTCTTCGTTCGAGTAGAACAACATAATTAGCCCTAATTACAGTCATTAGGTAATTACGGTCCAGTCAGCAAGCAAGAGATGGCAACTTTACAACTTAAGGGTATGGAGAGTGTCAATGAAAGTTATAAAGCCTGTTTATGTTTTATCGTTAGGCCATTACTTTGTTAAGAAAGGTTTCTTTTATTTGTTACAGTCGCTAGTTAGGTAGGTGGTATATATTTCATGGAGATTAATTGATGAAAACTGGAATAAACAACTAGTTTGTGTTTTCTCCATTACGTGTTCCCGCAGCTCGCGTATCGTGCAAAGGACTTTACTTATCTAGTCCACACATTGAAGCTTTAGTCTTCCTAGGTTGGCTGGCCTCATGTAAGTTGTTAGTCGAGCGTGAAAACAAATTTGCGGCTTGTTAGTTTTCCTTGCCGACTTCCCCCCTCCCCTCCACTCCCCCAAACAACCCCATCTCTACCACCACCACCAACACCACCATTGCGCTCACTGACAGCGTAGACGATGAAAGAACTTCTGAAATAAGGTTCGGAACACTTTATGCAAGAAACCGGAATTTATTAGCTGGTAGAGAAATGTTGAAAAACAAAATTAGACTTTCAAAATCACCAGGCATACAGTATTTTTTTCTCATACCTGGAAATATGAATGTTTTAGTTAATCATTAAAGTAGGTGCAAAATTGAGCTGCAAATTCCGAGAATGTATTCATCATTCATTACTTGCGAACCCAAATGGGCGGTATAAACCATTTCAGTTTTTTCCATAGTCGCCATCGTCCTTCAGGGTCACTGGAATTGGTTTTCACTGTAAAAAAAAAGAATAAAAAATCTGCAGTTACGTAATACGGCAAGAAAAAGCATTCAAATCCAAATAAAAATATTTTGCGAATATCACTGACCAGCGGCATACACGGATTTGATCAGTGGCGGTTTAAACATACAGCTTAAGTGTGTGTAGTGGGGTTGGGGGGGGGGGGTGAGATTCAAGCCTAATGGCGTGTCGACAGCTACGTCATTAGCGCCAACCTCAGTCACAGAGCAGTGGGCCGGGATGCCACTTTGCCACACATTACAGATATGTTAACCAAACCCCAAATCTAGATCGTAACTGTATACACTGAGTGATTCGTAAAGTAATCATAAATTAATGTCCAAATAAATGACACCAAAGCAAACGCGTCATGTCTATTTCATCATCAAATTCAACCAATTCACCAACAATTTGAGTCTTCACTCATTTTGATTTCGCGTATAGTGTTTACGTTTAATTATGACAATGATGCCCAGAAACGCCAAATTTGGTGCGAGCATGGAGCTGTAGGATTCTCCTTTTTTTTTTATTAATTATCTTTTCTATTCTGACATCGCAATATGACATATTATTAAACTTACATTCAAAGAGGTCGTTTTCTTGGGGGTCATAGTTGGGAGTTGCACTGGCAGAAAGATGAATTTGGGTAGCAGCAAAGACGAAAACCACAAAAAGAAGGATTATTCTTTTTGAAAGCATGGCGGTAGCTAGAATGTATGGTAGCAGGTAGAAGATCTGTAAGAAAATCTGTTGTTAGGTGCTAATTATGCAAAACGCATGAAGTAATTTGTTTAACCTGCTGATGATGTGAAATATTCCACCTAGATGCTGACGCATGTAATCTAATAAAGTACAGGTTAGGGTGAGTCAAGATGGTCATGTGTAAGAAACCTACGAAATCTTAACTGTACAAGACTAAAAAACTTCCAACACTCATGTGCATGTAATGTATAGGTTATCGCCTGCTAACCGAGTGTTGAGAACTAACTCGCCTGCTAACCGAGTGTTGAGAACTAACTCGCCTGCTAACCGAGTGTTGAGAACTAACTCGCCTGCTAACCGAGTGTTGAGAACTAACAATGTCGAGGGCCGCAGGCCCGAGCGATTGTTATTTTTTGCACGAGGGAAGCAGGCGATAACCTATTTATCTACCGATGTCCGCATCACTGCCCGACAATGAAGAAGCATGCGACTCCAATAATGATGTAGTGCACGGAGTAGTCCAACAATACAAGGTGGAAAGGATAAAACACTTTCTTTTGCGTATTATAGTGACTTACTATGGCTTCGGATTTGGTATTCGAGGATTTGTTTGATTTGTGGATTGATGGAGATATTTTGGAAAAGAGTGCGGAATATAATGTTGGAGATGGTTGTGTCGGAAGTCGGTGCGCAAGGCCGACCGTCCATTGGAGCTGTTGGGGACGAAGCCACTTCCCCCCTCCGCCCACTTTGCTCCTTTTCTTTGCCTTCTTGCCCTTTTGGTAGACAGAATCATAGAGAAGATACATAAAAACAAAATCAAAAAACGTTTAAACAAAGGCTTTTTCGAGGATGCGCAACACTGATTAGACCAAAATAAGGCATGTCCCAAAAGAAAACAAGGATTTAAATAAATATAATAACTGAGTATGGTAAAAAAAACTATGATTCCACGGCTTTCTGTACGACGAGGGTGGGGCAGGTGAAGCGACAGTTGCAGAACAGGGAACACAATTCATGGTAAGCGTAAAATAATAATAACTAATGCTCCAATTGCGCTCCGATTTTTAAATGAACAATAAAAAATAGAGCAAAATTGATTCCAGTAATGTAAATCTGCCAAATATTTCTAATCATTCAGGCATGCAAAACGACCATGGCCAGGTTTTATTTTGGAGGGGGGGGGGG
>JAHWFP010094219.1:87143-101632 GCA_023313725.1 Lithobius niger | reverse complement strand
TGGTGGCTGTGATGACAATTATATAGGAGAAACAAGGAAAGGTATTAGAACCAGAGTGAAGCAACATTTGTCGTATAACGAATAACATTGAAACGAACGGCATTGCAGTGCACCACATCTGAGAAAAGGCTGTGCTGATGAATATCGAGGGACCATCCAATCCTGCAACACAATTCCTGCTGCAAGGATTGTTAGAGTATGAGTAGCAAGTGGCAGGCTAATACAGGAGGTGATATGAAACTGCCAAATTTGAATTGCATGCAGTGGTGAGGACGAAGTAGCTTGGAGGTGAAAGCCTGATGAAGACATTCAACTGAGTTTTAACATCCCCAGTGTATCGACTGTAGAAAATTAGGAAAAATTGTCTGTTACGTACCTTTAACTTTGAAAATTGTGCGTTTGTAATGTTGCAAAAGCTTTAAAAGTAACCTCACGATGTTTTTAGAACATTAGTTTCCAGGGGTCGAATTTCCAAATTTTGATCCGGGTGCAAATTTGTACTCCAAAATCTGTTACTGGTATTCAAAAAAAGTCTTTGGAGTGCAAAATCAAAATGTAAACCAACACTATGGTCTCCCATTTTATAGCCATTGAATATTCTAACAACAACAACAACCAGAATTTCGAGCAAGGCCTACTGTAATTCAGCGAAAAATTCAAAAAGTGGCCATTAATCATTTGTATATCTGTAAATATGTGGTGAAGTAGGACTCGGGTGTTTTCAGCCTTATGAAGGTGGCAGCCAATGTCCACTGAAAATTTGCGAGTAAAACATGTTGCCACAGAGCGAGCAGTCTGGCTAGTTTAAGATTAAAGGAAGAAAACTTTGCACAATTTTCTGTTCCATTATTCTTTTTTATTTTTGGTTTTTGCTAAATATCTTAAAAATGACTTAAATTACAGACATGAGATTTGAACCACTCAAAAGCTTTCAAAAAACCGTATAAATTAATTTATGTATTGAACAGTCGTTACAAACTCCTTTAGGCGAATTTATAAAAAAAAAGGATGTTTTACCAACACTGCATGTCGACTAAGTGATGTATGATATCGAACAGCCATTATGCATGGTTTCTTCGTACAGTTCTGTCCACTCAGCTGTGATTTATTCCAGTTCCCCCTTGGGAATCTCCATGCTGGATTAAAATTTTTCATTTTCATCAGGCATTATTTTGTAATGGTCGTAGATACCTAAGGTGCCTTTTAAAATCCCTTTAACTTCTGTGCGTTAGTTCCTGCCACAGTCTCGAATTGCTAGCCACAAGAAGAAACTACTTAAAAAGCATGGATAAAAGTAAGTAAAACTACTGAAATACATAATTTGTATACGACCGTGTCAACAGTTTTTAGTGTTTTACGTATTTTATTTCTAATGTTTTATTTACAGCAGCAAAGATTGAAACAGTTTTTTTTAATGCATCTTAGGCCACACAAATAAAAATTAATGTTTTTCAGGAACCTCCCACATCCTGGAAACCGCCTTGCATTTTTGGGATTTTTCTACATTTTTCAAGAAAAAACAAAAAAAAAACAGTGCTTTATTTCAACTTCATTTTTTTAGAAAGATTTTGGACTAAAGGCTGCGAGTCATGAGTTCCCATTACCAGCGTAGAATGGTAGAAGTGTAGAAGATACATAACATACTTCCAAAATGCTTTAATCGCCATGTTAAAAACTATACAACTGAAAGCTTTTTAGGAGATAATGACCTTTTATTGACCAAAAAAAATGCTTTCTGTGGTAAAAAAAAAAAAAAGTACCTTTCACCCCATATCACATTTTTCAGTAAATCTTATTTTGGAAATTCTTTGCCCGAGAAATATTTTTTTACCGTACTTTGTGTGGCCTTACAGGTATAAGTTTCCAAAATTACTGTGGTTCACGATACATATTAATAATAGCAATAATAAGATGGGGAGTTAGCTGGTGCTGTAATTGGTCCTGCGTGTTAACACAATACCTAACTTCGTACAAGTAATTTAGTTGCTGAGTATCTTACAGCTTTTACGTAAAAAACAAAAGCTTTAATAGTCACGCAAGATAAATAACTTTGAATATCGATGTAGAGGTAAAATATTTGTATGACCATGTTGCTAGAGAGCAACGTATAAATAACTAATAGACTTGCTGTGTGTAAATCAAGACAGTCATTCGATAATCATGCGTATTTAAACAGTTAAGCTGCACTTTCTCAGCTCCACAGTTTGTTATATGTTTTTGCTAACAGGAAATCTAAGCACACATTCCTTTAACAGGCAAGATTTACTACACTTTACACTTTCATTTACTCAATAAATAGTTTTTTGATGGAATGTTGTACGCAGTGCTTGTTAAAAAGACTTAGCAGTACTACGGCAACTACTGCCTGTCTGTAGTCTCTTGGCTAAAAGCATACATTGAATGCGTTTAAGCACATCATCTTCACTTCAATGACTAATAACTAGTGGATGGCGTCAGAATTCTTTCCAACATGGAAAAATTATTTCTGCTGTCCTTTGCCTTTGTTCCTCTTGTGATACGGTTATGATTACTTCAGATTTATTCTTGGAATATTATCTGCAACATACAAGCATACTTGTACATCAACTGATGACAAATGTCCCTCGGTCAGATGGTGTATCACTTCGAGTTACATATTACCATGTATTGAAAGTAAAATAATTTTTAAAAATTAATCAATTTTGATGTTCCAGTATAAATTGATTAGTTTGTAGTTGCTCAAAGGTAAAAAAAACAAAACATTATTAGTTTGTAGTTTCTCAAAGGTAAAAAAAAAAAAACATTAAAATATTATTGTGTAATTAAACAAGGACTTCAAAACTTAAAGGAAAGCCAAGCAATGGTATACACTGATACGAGTTATAATAGACAAGACAGTGATCCGTGAGGATGCAGAACTGGTGTCTGTTAAAAGTCTTATTAAATCGTGTTAATCATTTATAGTGAATCATATTTCTGGCAGAAGAATCATCAGAAGAAGTTAAAAGTTGCTTGCTAAAGTGAGAGCAGGCGACAGACCGAAGCATTTTAGCTGTGGATGCCAATTGTCCAAAATCTGCATCGTTCTGCAAAAGTTGTGAAAATCTACAAGATTTTAACTTTTCTCCAAAAAATCGCAGAAACACGTCATCAAAGAAACCTAAAGTCTGTGGTTAGGACATTGAGAGTTGTTTAATGAAAGCTAGTAGCTGGAAGAAAATTGAAAACTTTGGGATGGCTTGGTGGTGGTTTGGGGGGGGGGTATATTTTTGTAACTTATACTTAACGGAAGTCAGGAACGTCTACAATGGTACTGGAATCTGTGAGGAGAGGTCGCCATCTTTGATGTGGTTAGAAGTGTATGTTACATAATCAAATTTCATTTTAGGCCAAAATTTTTACATGTATCGCTCAAATTCAAAATAGGAAATACACAATCGTATTTCGAGAATTTTTAGGCCCTTGTTTTTAAACAGTAGGTGTTTTAAAATACCAAACAATATCAAAAGTATTAATAAAAAATCAACAAACAGACGACAGTTATTAGTAGTCACACACACGCCTGCTTTTTGTGCCAACGTTTCGGTTTCAGTTGTAGGTAACTCGGTTCGTATGCAATATTCTTGCACCATACTAAAATACGTACTCCTTAAAATGGTTAACCACATGCACTTCTGCTGTTTCTATTTTCTTCTGCTAGTAAACATGTGGATAACCACTTAAGATAAACTAGCTTGGACAATTTTTCCTAGGCTCACTATTATAACGGGTGATTTTGTTTTAGTCGTAACCCATAACCGCCTGAAAAAACTTTCAGACCCTTTTTTTTAGAGTCCATATGGTACTTGGGTCGGTTCTCGGATTCGAACCGGCATTCTCTTGGTTTGGAGCTGACGACGCTGACCACTGGGCTGTGACTGCCCGCTTTGCTCGGGGTCCCCGGGGACCCTCACAAAGCTCGCGCTGGGACTTAGTTTTTCGCTGTTATACGTTGAAGACGTACGTTCGTATCTAGGCGGTTATGGGTTAATAACTGGGGGTTGACATTGCACAAATGCAAACCTTTAGGTTAAAATGCTAATTTGTAAGGCTGTACTGATACCAACTTTACTGAACCATAATGACACTGAACCGGTTTTAAAAATTTTGCCAGTACTGGTACCAAAACCAAAATTGTATTCCCATTTCTCATCGATGGTGTAGTTTCTGCAAAAGTCCAACAATTATTAAAATAAAAAATGTTTGAATAGCAACCCAGTTAAAACATAGCTAGGAATTTACTCAGTAACGTCCTGAGTAAACCGCCACGAACCGCATGTAGTAATATCAAACGGTTCCAAAGGTATCAATATTTCTGCGAAAGTTGCAGATACCGATACCGTAAATATTAGCATCCAAGCCGATGTCGGTGTAGCCTTACTAATTTAAGATCTAGGAGTCGACGAATATTCGCCATTAAATAAAAAAAATATTGCATGAACTTTGATGAAATATTGCACGTCTTGGCATTAGGGAACGCTAAGGCACCCACTGCCATTGTAATCAGTAGATGAATGCCTGTTACACTAAGTTAAACCTACTTTGGTATTTAATGAACAGTGGATTTTTTTTGGGGGGGGGGAGCAGGAGAGACAGGCCTCAACATTAAAAAAAGATTGTTTTTGAACGAGTATTCAAACATTTTTGTTGTGAATAGTCAAATGCATTTTATTCCTATTTGTCCGACCCCTATTGAGAGCATCGCTTAAGCGACTCATAAGAGCTCCACACAGAAATAACAAAAACTAAAAGAGGGGGTAATTATAACGGTTCTTGATGACTTATGATAACTAGTTTGGTTTCAAACGTAAGCACAGCACCGATCAGGCTATTCATGTGTTTAAGGAGACCATCCGTCATTATCGTTCTCAAGATAGTCCTGTTTTTGTGTGTCTTCTGGACGTTAGCAAGGCATATGACCGGGTTAATTGGTGGGTCGTGTTTGGTAAATTGCTGGCCAGAGGGGTTTCGAAATGGGCCGTTCGGCTGCTGGCAAAGTGGTACGCTGGGCAAGAGATGTCCGTTCGTTGGAATGGTTGTGTTTCTGCGGGGTTTCATGTTTGCAATGGCATTAGACAAGGTAGTATCCTTTCACCGACTTTGTTCGGAGTGTACATGGATTCATTTAGTCAGTCTCTTGCTGAGAAAGGCATTGGTTGCCACGTGGGGGGCATCTGTGTGAACAATATTTGTTATGCCGATGATCTCGCTATTCTGTGCCCCTCCGCCAAGTCCCTTCAAACGTTACTGAATACTTGTGTATTCGTTGCAGCTCAGCTGGATTTGTGTTTTAACCCTGTGAAATCGGTTTGCCTGGTGGATGTTCCCAAAGGTCGTGGATGGAAGAACTTTACACCACCAAAGATCTTCCTAGCCAGCAAGCTGGTGAAGTATGTTCAAAGTGCTAGGTATCTGGGGCACATCATCAGTGAGGACCTACGTGATGACGCGGACATTTGCCGGCAGTGTCGTGCATTGTGCATTGCTTGGAACACACTTGCAGCTAAATTTGGCACTTGTTACAGATTTGTTAAGAACCGCCTGCTGAAAGCTTACTGTGCCAGCGTGTACACGTGCAGCTTGTGGATTGACTATAGAAAAGCCAGTTTGAACAAGCTTCGTGTTTGCTACAATAATGCCGCGAGATGGGTCCACGGTCGGTCGGCCTGCATGATCAAGCGCCAGTCAACTGCTGGTGGAGAACAATCTTTTGTCGGCTACTGCTATCAGGAGAAAGGCAGTTTGGGGCTTCCGCTCAGGGGTGCTGGCGTCCACCAACACTCTTGTACACACGATTACTCACTTTGCTAGTCAAAGAGGGAGTACAACACGGAATGCCACACATTCATGGTATGGGGACACAATGTAGTTGACGGCTAATTTTTTTGTGGCTGGGTTTGCCAATTGTCAGATTATTTGTATGGCTTAGGCCAGTTAAACCTACATTTGTTGATATTTGTATGGATCATGTTGTGGTCTGATTGTGAAACAAATAATAATAATATATTTTTCTAGTCTATTTTTGAAACTGTTCATCGGGGTCAGCGATTAACACTGCGACGGGCAGTTACAAAGGTCTACTATCGAAGGTCTACTGTTGTCCACTCCGCAACAAAATTGTTTTTTGAAACAATGCAGAAACATGAGTTGTTTGTACGATTACTTACATGGTTGGTCGGCTTGGATCTGAGGAAGATATGTGAAACTTGGCTTCCCATTTGAATTGCCTTTAGGAGCAGAACCAGCAAACAGAGATGCCCTTATAGGAAATTCTTCATCATTACTGCGTTGTGGCGGTTTCCTATGGCGGTTGTGTTCGTCCTGCTCGCGGTTTCCGCGTTGATCAGGCAGGTCCCGCTGCTTAGGCAGGTCTCGTGGTGGTTTTCCTTGGTTGTACTGGTCACGTGATTGTCTTCCTTGTTGGTCGTATTGGTTGTACGGCTGAGTTGGTTTTTGTTCAGATCGCCCATCTGATTTGTGGTAGTATGGAAGTCCGGATTGTTGAACAAGACGTCGTTCTTCTTTAGGTTGACTATAATGATCAGATGAATTCAGTCGGTCCCAACTATCGTTTCTTGGGACTGGCTTTTGCTCCGGATTATAACCATGGTCCCGATCGTGTGGAGGATATCGCGTTTGGTTGGGTGGTGGTTGGCGGTTAATACTATTATATTCTTCTTCAGGTATAGGACTTCGTTGTGCTCCATACCTTGGTGCTGAGGCACCTAAATAAAGAAGAAGAAATTGTATTAAGTTGTACAGGACCAATTTTAGCAACACATATTTATATGAAACGGAGCATTTGCTTTCAATGTAAAGGTAGTCTAGTACACACCTAACGCAATACAATGCAAGAATGTTAAATACGTTGCACAAAACTGAATGTAAAACAAAGGTTGGATGTGTCCATTAACTGTAAATCGCTTATTAAACGCTCACGGGTTTATTAGCTGTTACTTTTGCAAAAATCTGGAGTGGGCGTAAAAAAAGCGCAACCCATTGTCTTACCTTATTTCTGTAATCATTCACGAACGTGATCTGTATTCACTGTGAAAAAACACGATGCCTTTAGTCGCATTTATTCACAAATTTAGTTTAGTAGATCGTCACTCGTCCAAATTCCAACAAATTTCAGTTTTAACTAATTTCTACCCACAAGCCTTTGTATCCAACATGATTTACGATTGTTAACGTTTGCGACAGTTCGTGCTGCCTTTTCCATGAGTTGGTGTGAAGTTGGCATTGTTTCTTGTCCTGGAGTCATTTGTTCTGGAAGCTGGCTGGATCACTCAGTCTTGTTTAGAAAATTATGCCAACTTACAAAAATACACCAACTTTAGAAAAATGGCAGTGCAAACTTGCATAAGGCTGTTGTTAATGATCATGAATCGCGTTGGGTGAAAAGTTTGTTCCGTTAAATGTAAGAAGCTTTAGTTAATTTTGCACTAGAAAAATGAGGGTAAGAGGTTGAAAGTTTGATTTCGTTAAATTGAAAATTCCATAATGGCTTCTACTCAGAATCAATTGAATTATCAAGAATTTCGTTAAATGTAGGCTATGAAGCTTTTCCGTAATTTTGCATAAAAAAATCAACGATTTAAGGGGCTGAAAATTTTATTTCTTTAAACGTTTGAAATTGAAGCTTTGTTAGTTTTGCACGTTATCTCTACTATTTCGCGGTTTTGACCTATAGCATTTTTTTAGGGGGGGGGGAGGCTTATTATAGACTTGTTCTGATGTACTGTGCCAAATGTGCTATTAGTTTTGAACCTATAAAAGGTTATTCACACACACTTGTTTTGGGCCGATAGTGTCATTTGTGGTTGCCAGAAAGTGACTGCTAAAATCTCAAGTGTGCAAGCAGAAATCCTACCAGAACCTACCTTGAAGGCGCTTGTATTTTATTTTAGCATACATGTAGCTTTTTTGAGTCATTGAATAGGCCCTAGTTAAAAAAAAAACGTCCAGTGCCTTGAACGTACTTGTTTTAATTTCTTGTGTTAGGTTTTGCAACCTTATTTAAGAATGTGACAAACCTTTGCAAGTGTCGACCAATAAGGTGTGGCCAGTAGATAGGAAAATTAGCAGGCCAATGCATTAAATCTACTCGTCGTAGGAGAAACAGATTCAGCAATTTTAGTTCTGTTCAAGTTTAAACATTTACAATATTTTATTATTCTAATTCAGCAATTAAGGTAAGGGTCCCACCAGTACTGAAGAATTAATTGGCTAGTCTTGTCACCTCTAAAGGTGTGATATTCAGTAAACCGGTAAGCAAAAATGTGGGTGGGGAATACCTAGTGTCCTTCGGCTGATGTTGACTTTGCAGTTTCCACTCCGATTCTCAAGGAAAACTTCAACTGCTTTCTCGAAGGCATGATCCAGTGCCTTTCTGTACTAAATTAACGCAGCTCTGGGTGTGGCCTCTGGTGCAACCAACCTTCTTGTGCCAAAGTAGGTAACTGACAGTGCAGTAACCACTGTCGTAAATCATTCGTTTCTAGCTAGACGGTTTCTAAGATATGCTGATTAAACTTTGGGGTTTATTAATGCAGTCACCATTTTGGCGAGCGTAAGTAGCCAGCTGCTAAATTTCCATCACTATTTAGAGATCAGCAATGAACCAGTAGTGAAGGTTGAAAGTTATTTTTTTTCTTCCTCATGTTAGTTAGTTTCAACTGCTGTTAAATCTTAAGCAGGATGGGTGCAAAAGTGGTTTCTTTCCACCACGGGCTGCTGTTGGTTTCAAAAACAAATTCGAAGAATTAAAACTTACGACAAGAGTTAAAGACACATGCATCCCTGTTGGCTTTCCTGTACGACTCAGTTTTGCGACATTCGTTCAAACGTATGTAAATGTTGCCAACACAGTCATATTCTTGCTTTTTCTTTCGTGTGAGATGGTTTTGCGACATTAACTCGAACCTGTGTAGATGTTGCAAACGCTATTCTCAACGGGTCGGAGGACATACCGGAAGGATTTGTGTCCCTTTAAACAATTCTATATCATGGTAGATGTGTCTCGATTTACACTTTTTTTTTCCTTAAACAGTGCTAATACAGTTCCACGGTAAAGTATAAGGTATATATTTTATTATTTTTAACTGCCATATAGATATAAACTATTAAATTACCAATGCAATTCGTACTGGCCGTTCACCACTAACCCAAACCATAGGCGTGGTATCGTTACCTGTTCGTCCTTCTTGCTGTGGATCTCTATTTGGTCTCCTGTTGTAAGGATCATCTCTAGCTTGTGATGCCTTTCTGTAAGGATCAGGTGCAACTTGTGACATATGTGATGGGTGTCTACTTGGAACATTATCTTCACGGAACATCTAAAAAAAAAATGGAATTTATTACCGTCTTGTGACCAGTTATTTACTTTATTATTATTAGGGGTGCACAATACTTCAAAAAATGCCACAACTTTGCCAATGTTTTACCAATTTTGACATTCCAAGTGTAAATTTATCAAACCTCGACAACAACTTGCCATGAGTGAAGAAGTCTGCATCTCCAGCCGTTTTTCAGTTATATCCAAAAAATAATTTGTACACATGAACCCAGACATTCAGTTAAGCACCAGTTTCCTTGTTATTATCCTAACAAATTAAAAGAATTTGGAAACCAACTTATCAAATTCGACTGGTCTGTTGCAAACTCAACTCGGTTCGTTTTATCTTGACTCTAATTAATTATTCTACTCGCACACCCCGAATTATTAGAACTATTCATATCTTTGCGTTAAAAACAAACCTCGTTGCCTGTCTTTCTGGGAGCTGCTGCCGAGGTGTAGCCGTCATCAACATCACTATAACGTCGAAAGTTGCCTGCTTGATGAGGTGGGTTGTGTCTGGTGGAAGGTTCTGCTTGGTAGCGGGGCTCATGTAGTGGATTTTTGGTAAAGCGTTGTTGCTCTGGCGTGTTCTCGTACCCTTCATTGCTGTAGCCATAATCGGAAAGTCTGTCGTCATCATTGTTTCTTTGCGGTGGATAATTTCCTCTATCGTATGGTTTACGTACACTTTCACTTTCATACGGTGCTAGCTCCTATAGATAAATACAAGCAGTTAAAATAACATGTTTTGAAAATTAATTTGTAAGATTTAACAGTATAACAGGGGTCCATCGTCTAAACTAGTGTGGACACTACATTATTACTGTCCTTTAATTTTTGGTCATCACAGGGATGGTTTTCAAGGTTATTCATTGAGTATGTCAACAGATAACAGCCACCATTGTTAGTATGCTGGTGTTGGTGCAACAAATTTGTCTCCATAATGGACAAAACAAAATCATAACTACAAATTGTAATAAATGTTCTGTTTATTAGGGACTAGCTGAAATAAGGTTTCGTTTATTCGATCTGATACCAGTGACAATACCAATAATGTCAACAATTTACTGATAGTAGCGTTTAAAATTTTTATTTCATTGCCTTAAAAGTTTGACAGTAAGATGCTCTGAAATGCCCTAAAAAAAGCTGCAGACTTCAAGTACTTGTGTAGAATGAGTCCCGGTTATTTAAATTGGTGTATAAGCAGCTACAAACTTGTATTATTATAAAATTAAATCAAACTAACGCACAGGCACACTCGTGATATATCGATATCAGAAAATGTTTGCCGTTTTTTATCAATAAATAGTAAGGCTGTACCAAACTGATCAAATCGAACCGAACACGCCCGAGCAGAGGGTGTTCAGCCTTTTAAAAGAAAAATACCGAACCGAACGTATTTCTACTTTTAATTGACGGTTTTTGATATTTGAATTCACCATTTTGAAGGTTTTGTCGCCAGCTTTCTGATGGTCTAAACCACAAGTTATGAGGGAAAATTTAAAAGTAGAGCAGATTTCTTTGTGCTCAAACCAAGTTTCCAACGTTTGCGCACTACAAGTCCACGTGAACGTGATTACATTTGTTAAGAAACTTGTACTTGTACATGAATCTGTGCGAAGCAAGTTTTATTTTAAAGGTTGATTGGTTTGGTACATTTTTGTTCAGTTTGGTTCAGTACAGACTTCATAAATAGTACAGGCGATATTGATACAAATATGTCGGCCAATCCCTATAGTTTCCTGGAGTCAAAAAACTGCAGCAGTTTCCTGGAGTCAGTTCCTTGTGTTTCCCTGAGTTAGGACCATCAGACTACTTGTGTGGTATCATATGTTCACTTACCATATTGACATGACCGTAAGACTTCTCGTCAAAATCATCTTCCTCGTATGCTTCCTTCCAATAGGTGAAGCTTTGAGAAATCTTTACAACAAATATAACCTGTAAAACAAATGTGCAGTATTTAAATATATTGACAAGGAAAAAATTGTGATAATTATTTAAAGTGTAAATCGACTGCA
The DNA here is from genome assembly GCA_023313725.1 of Lithobius niger. Lineage (NCBI taxonomy): Eukaryota > Metazoa > Arthropoda > Chilopoda > Lithobiomorpha > Lithobiidae > Lithobius > Lithobius niger. The sequence goes on along the minus strand of JAHWFP010094219.1, from coordinate 90,253 downwards.
GTTGTGTTTGAGGGGTGTTTGCTTTGCTGGTGTATGTTTTTCCACAAGGAGTGATTTGCATCTTCAAGTGTACCTAGTTGTTTCCATCACAGTCATAACCATGCAGGGGTGGACAGGAAATAGTTGGCCCTGGCACTAGCATTTTTTAAATCCCTATCATTAGAACACTTCTTAAGCATGCCAAACTTTTTAGATCGGTATAATACCTGTGCTACAGCTTATAAATTTACCATCAGGCAAAACCGTAAGGAGTGCATCGTGCGATGATAAGGTTATAACACACATGACCAGAATCAGCAGCCTGTTAGTATAGTTTGGGGATAAGGAGACTAGATTAGAAATAAAATTGCCCCTAAACCTGTTGGCAGTTCGGGCCTGTGCATCTGTGACACCACAGGCTGCCCCCCCCCCCCCCATTCTTCATGTTTGTCTCCACTGTGCAGTGGCCATATATTTCTGCAATGCTGCTTAACTCTATTATAAAAAAAAAAAACACATGCATTGCCCAGCTGTGACTTCATGAAATAAGTTGAACAATCAAACACGAATTTTTTATCCAATCGTAAACAAAACTTTATCGATGTGAAAGTTGAGACAATTTGGCAGGTGAACGGAAGTGAGGCTACATTAGAAGTGTGCATGATCAAAACCATTCTTTTTGGTTGCATTCGAAAATCTCCATTATCTGTTTTATTTGCACTCTCTCAGGTTTCAGTGCTTCTTCCAGAGAAAAGAGACGAAAGTTGACTTCCCTTCCAGTCTCGTAATTATTCCACTGTGCCTGCGCGGACGCAGTCCTCCCTATATAAACGCTGCCACGCGATGGGTTGCTCTTCCAGCTCCTCGTCCACTTCAAGTTCCTCCGCCCTCCGCCTTCTGCTGGTTGCCGTCCCTCGGAACGGCCGTTCTTCTTGGCTTCTACCCAAGGCGGTTCACGTCTTCATTCCGTTTGGGCGGCAGGCGGATTAGTACGAATTAACGACGTTCCTTGTCCTCAGTCCCCTCTCCCACTGCGCACTGCCTCCGCACAGCCTTCTTGGGCTTGGACCATTTCACTGCCTACTATCGGCTTTCACCTTTCCTCCCTCCAGAATTGAATGCTGTTGTTTAATTGGAAAGGGTATGATATCCCTCCGCACCGCCTTCATCTGCGTATCCTATTGCGCAGCCCTCCTTCTGGAATATATACTCCAACGATGCAACCAACTCGTCCTTTTCTACTGCCGGGATCGTACGGTACGACACATGCGCAGCCTTGGGCCAGCTTATATAAGCTCCAGCGCAGCGTTCTATCGGGATCATTTCTCCTAGAGCAATCACCACGAGTGGTCGTCCCAAGCTCCCCACGGGTCAACGATACCCTCCTCATACCACCGTTCCGTGGAAGAACGCCTCCCTCCACTACTCTGCTTGCAAGGTTATCCTACTTTCCGTTGTTTTTGCAACGGTTTTCTGGATACTCCGTCATTCCCTTCAGTCGTGGATGACCCTCCTCCGCTCTTACCGGGTTCTCCGTGTCCTTCCATCATTCCTCCGGAATGTTTTCGTCTGTCATTCCTACTCTGGAACCGCTACCACATGACCTTCCGTTCCGGCTCCTACGCCTCCGTTCCTCGAACGACCATTCCGCCTCCCATATTGACCTGTTCCTACGGAGGTGTTCCATTTTCTTCAACACAACGATACACCACAGGACAGGCCAACGCTCCTTCTAACCCTCCTTCCGTTCCGCAACGACATCCTTCCGACTCAACTAAGTCACCGTTCCAGCCCTCCACATACCCGAAGTGCTTTCCGTCCCAACCACTAGGGAGGGGCCTATACCCCTCCGTCAACCTAACGTCTCCCAGGCACCAACCCGACGTTCCAGCCATGTTTCCATGGCACATTACTTCCGACTCTGCCTCCACGGTGGCTTTCCCACCGCCGACCCTTTCATCGCCTATCATTACCATTCTTCTAGGCACAGAAGCTGCATCCTCCCCAGCTTTCCTTCCTCCGGGCTGCCTTCACCTACCGTTCCCATTCCCGTCTGCGACCCGGAATGGCCTTCCAAAGTCCAGCCACGTTCCCCTCCGGCTGTATGTTCCCATCCTGTTACCATACAAGGAATCATACCTCTGGCACCAAAACCACCACCCTCCAACATCAAGAGTCACCCACCCGCCGGTGTTTACTTCCTCCCACCATTCCTGTACAAAAGACATAAACCTCACCGTCTTCACCTGTCCATTCACGCTGAAGTCTGGGATCATACATTCCATGATTCTCCATCCACGTCCCATCCGAAGCGGACGGAATTTGGCAGCGAGGTTGCTTCCTATTCTTCGACCATACGAACTTGCCATCACCACATTACTCATTACCAATGAATTCGTTACCTACTCCTCCATCGACCATGCAGACTAAAAAGAACCTCTACCTGCCATGAAAATTAAAAGTCCTCCACCGACCATGAAAGCTAATTAGATATCTTTTTCTCTGCCTGCCACACGATGCGGTTGCTTTTCCAGCCCCTCGTCTGGTTCAATGTTCATCGTCCGCTTTCCCTCTGCCCTCCGCTGTTCCTCCACCCTCCGCATTCCCTCGGAACGACCGTTCCTCTTGGCTTCCGCCCAGGCCGCTCACGTCATCGTTGCATGTGGGCAGTATTCGGATCAGTTCGGATTAATGGCATTCCTCGTCTTCGGTCTATTTTGCCGCTGCGTATTGTCTTTGCGCAGCCTTATTGGGTTAAACCATTTCACTGCCTACTATCGGCTTACACCTTTTCCCTCCGGCATTGGATGCTGTTGTTTCGTCGAGAGGTATGATGTCCCTCCACGCCGTCTCCATCTGCGCATCCTACTGCGCTGCTTTTTTTTTTCAGGTATATGCTCCGACGCTGCGACTAGCTCATCCTTCTTCTACCGTTGACCTGTGCAGCTTTCCTTCCTCCACGTTGCTCCCTAAAGGAGCCCACCTGCGCGGTTCAATCTACCCTTCCTCAACATGATATGGAACTTGGCTTTGTCCATGGAAGTGTGGCTGCGTTCTGTGTGGAACACCTTCCGCCTACCACCTCATGCTGCCCTTCGATCCCCTGGTCACGGGAGGAAAGGGGGGGGGGG